>RPOG01007079.1:0-20099 GCA_008086565.1 Thalassoma bifasciatum
GCTGGGGTCGCTGTTGCTGAGGACGATGCTGTCTCTGAACAGGTTGTGTCTCCTCTGGACTGCAGCTTCTTTCACAGCTACAGAGAGAGAAAGAAGAGAAGAAACTGAAATATGAGTCCACATAGTCAGATGGAACAGAACCTTAGTGTAAAATAATCCTGAAAAATAACTAAATGTAATAGTTATCTCTGACTAACCATACGACATGAGTCTTGTCAAGTCCTGTATTTGTTTTGAGAGCAGATCTTCTCTTTAACTCTACTTTTCTTTGTTCAAAACACTTTCCCAAAATGAAAAGCAATGAGGTAATAAACACTGCCTGGCAAAAAAAAGTTGCCACCTGGATTCAACAAAGCCTACTATTGGATAATTACTACATGTGTGGTTATCTTTCAGCTGGAAAACAAGTCATTTAATCCAATCTGATGCAAAGAGTAACTTCTCATTTCTTTAACAACCATGATGAAAGACACATCCCGTGGTCGTGGAAAAGATGTTAGTCTGTTTGAGAAGGGTCAAATATCAAGCAGAGAAAACATCTAAGGAGAATGCAGAAACTACTAAAATTGGGTTAAGAACTGTCCAACGCATTATTAAAAACTGGAAGGATAGTGAGGACCCATCGTCTTCCAGGAAGAAATGTGGCCGGAAAAAAATCCTGAACGATGGTGATCGGCGATCACTTAAACGTGTGACGAGATCAAATCGAAGAAAAACAACAGTAGAACTCAGGGCTATGTTTAATAGTGAAAGTAAGAGCATTTCCACACGCACAATGCGAAGGGAAGTCAAGGGATTGGGACTGAACAGCTGTGTACCTTACGAAAACCACTAATCAGTGAGGCTAACCGGAAAAAAGGCTTCAATTTGTTAGGGAGCATAAAGATTGGACTCTGGAGGAATGGAAGAAGGTCATGTGGTCTGATGAGTCCAGATTTACCCTGTTTCAGAGTGATGGGCGCATCAGGGTAAGAAGAGAGGCAGGTGAAGTGATGCTCCCATCATGCCTAGTGCCTACTGTACAAGCCTGTGGGGGCAGTGTTATGATGTGGGGTTGCTGCAGTTGCTCAGGTTCAGCAACAGTATGTGCTCAAAGAATGACGTCAGCTGACTACCTGAATATACTGAATGACCAGGTTATTCCATCAATGGATTTTTTCTTCCCTGATGGCACGGGCATATTCCAAGATGAATATGTCAGGATTCATCGGGCTCAAATTGTGAAAGAGTGGTTCAGTGAGACATTATTTTCACACATGGATTGGCCTCCACAGAGTCCAGACCTTAACCCCATTGAGAATCTTTGGATGTTCTGGAGAAGACTTTGTGCAGTGGTCAGACTCTACCATCATCAATACAAGATCTTGGTGAAAAATTAATGTCATAGTGAATGTGTGTTGTAATCAAAGCTAAAGGTGGTCCGACCCCCCCTCCCATGAAGGGGGCAGCAGTCCTCATAACAATCATCACATGTAAAACCCACAAGTACACGTTTTTTTAGGTCTTTTCCCATAAAAAAGTGACTCTGAATCTAAAGACTTACCCATCATGATGTCCTTCATGACTGAGTGCAGCACCACCTCCTCAAAGATGTTCTCCACCAGGATGAATCGGGAGAAGTCCTCAAAGATCAGCTCCTGGAAACGTGGCAGCTCCTGAGACAAGACCAGTCAAATGTTAACAGATGATTACGATAACATTTTATCACATTTTGTTCAAGTGTCTAAGGTCAGGATGGGACCAGTCAAGGAGGACTTTTTTAAAGAAGTGTTTTTTTGGGGTTTTTTTAAAATCAGCATGAAGACAGCATGAAGACTTCAGGGGAAATCTTTACTGCTGACACTTTCAGCAGATTGTTGTAGTGCTGTATTTGCATCAGTATGTAAGGTTTTTGGTGAAAGCTGTGTCACTGACCGGAGAGCAGGTGGGATTGAGCTGCTTCAGCATGTAGGGGATGAAGATCTGAAGGAGAGCCTCACGGAAGAAACGCTTCCTCACGGTGCTGCTGTCATAGTCAAACTTCTAAACCAGGACAAACAAAAAACAGAAGAGAAACAACATTACTTCAGAGAGGATTTGAGTTTATTTTTGGAACAATTCATTCCTTCCTCAATTTTTTCTTAACTTAAACCCATTTGAGCAGTGACTGTTCCTCCTCTAAGGTCACTTTTTATCAGAGGGGTGTAAACAGAGGTTACATCCTGATCCTCAGTTTTCTGAGTACGGTAAAAAGGCTGTTTGAAAGATTAAAACAGTGGTCATATTCTGGGATTCGCTGTCACCAATTCACCACCTTTGAGTACAAAAAACAAACAAAAATGTGTCCCAACATGTTAACTCAGATCCATTTGCCTGGTGTGTGTGTGTGTGTGTGTGTGTGTGTTACCTTGATGACTCTGTCCTGGCAGCGCTGGATGGTCTTACACAGCTCCTCTGAACCCTGAGTTTCCAGACTCTGGTGGAGGATTTGCTCGAACGTGTAAACAGCATCATCCATTTGCTGTGAGGACACAAACACACACACACAGACTGTGTTTAAATGTGTGTGACAGTTTTGGTTTATCTGACACAAAGGGTGATGGCTCAGCTGTGCCAGTGGGGCACTTAAGTACCATTAAAGTCACTAAGCAGATCTTTCTGGAAGCCCCTGAACGTTATTTTTATTTTATGGTAGCCCTGAAGGTCCAAACAGTTCATCAAAAAATAAATGAATTGAAGAAAATCAGTAATTGCAAAATATTTTAAGAAAAACCTAACTTCTTCTAGAAAAACAGAACAGTTCACAACATATAGTAAGAAAACTAATCAAACATGTTCCACAAGATCCAAAATTATTTCATAGAATGCAAAAACTTCTCAGAGAGGAAAGAATCATTAAACCAGTACAAGCATTTCACAAAATACAAAACGTCTAATGATCCACAAAAATGAGGCAAAAAGTAAAAAAACTATTTTAGGAGAGACATATCTTGTATTCTTTTGAAAACAAAACAAATCCTTCTGTGTTTACTACATAACTATCTCATAGAAACAGTATTTTTTAATCTATTTTTGATTTTCCTGTAAATATTAGACACTACCTTGTAATAAACAGATTTTTTTTATAAGGTACTACTTCCTAAAAATAGGATTGTGTGCTTGTCTTAGGTTTAGGAGGGTTTCTAGTTTATTGACATGGATGATGCATTCACGAGCATCCATTCACTTTTGTACTTGAACTCCTCTCCTGGATACAAGCTGGATTTCTCCACTTAAAAACATTCTCCGCTCAATATCCATCTAATTGTTGATGTTTTCCATCCACTCAATGATTTCTCACCAACCTACCATCTGTCAAAGAGGTGTTACTTAGGTTAAAAAACAAAAAAACAAACAAAAAAAAAATTGGTTGAGTTTCTCATAAAAACAGGAAAATCAAAAATAAATAAATTCCTGTTTTTACGAAATAGTACGTCATAAAACAGGAGAGTTTTCCTTAGGGCTGAACGATTTGCAAAAATAATCTACTTGTGATTATCTCTCCCTGTATTGCAATTGCGATTATTTTGTGTAATTATTTCTGGGTCCACCAACCTAAATGTTTTTAAACAAACACATTATAGTAATTAAACATTGACAAAAATTTTGGCACAACAACAACTCATGACATTTCTTTTTGCCACACTTGACTGTTTTTGCCCATTTAAGTCACTTGTTTCTTTTCCCCCACCACTTTTGGACCACTTTTTACTAACTTCTGACTATTTTTTAACTTTTATGAAATGAAATAAAAAAATACTTCATTGATCCCAGAAGGGAAACGTCAATTATTCCAACTTCTTGCCATTTATTGTTGCCTTTGGCTTTTTTTTTAACCACTTTTTCACTTGCTGGGGAGGAGGAGGAGGAGAAAGAGGAAGATGAGGAGGACGGGGGTGTGGAAAAGTGGTGGTGAAGAAGAATAGGCGAGAAGAGGAAAAATACATTGACATATTCTTTCTTGGGTACAAATCTTTGACCTTCTCACCTGTGTCTAGGGATGGAAATTGATATGATTTTATTGTTACTGATCCCCTCATTAATTCCCCCCGCTCATTTTCTCTATACAAAATTTAGGCTTCAAATGTCTTCCCAGAGTGGCTCAAATATACTAAGGTAAAGAGACTGAGATGGCCACCCCAGAACTTTCACTTTTCCCCGCTTGTCGCTACCTTCTGATTATTTTCCAAGTTTTCTCAGAATTTTTCTTGCTAATTCATTTTGGCCATTTTAGTCACATTTCACTCTTTTTCACCACTTTAGATCATTTTTTATTACATTCTGAGTATTTCTCAAGTTTTCCCCAATTTTTGCTGCTCCTTGACCATTTTTGCCACCTGTAACTTATTTCTATTGCTACTCTTTGCTGTTCTTGCCACTTGTCATCACTTCGATCTCTTCTCTTGTAAAGGTAGTTTTCTTCAGTTTGTCCCTTTGGTTGAGCAGGGTTGAGAAACACTTGTGTAGAGCAGAGAACATACCATAAAGTTTATCTAGTATTCTGACACAGGTTACAGAAATATTGCACTGCAACAGGGCAGCAAGTCATGTTGCCCAGCTCTAGTTTTCCTATTGCGGAAGCTTTTCATTTTTCTTTTCCACCACTTCTAGACTATTCTTTTCCACCTTCTGACAACCTTTTAAGTTTTAGCCCAACTTTCTTGACTGTTTTGTGTCACTTTTTCCCTATTGTTGCTACCTCCTAACAATTTTCTCAGAATTTTTTGCCAATTTTTGCTGCTTCTTGACCAATTCTGTCACTTAAAACTTTATGTTTACTGCTACTCTTTGCTGTTTTTAACACTTTTCTCTACTTTGATAGTGTCCCTATCAGAGGTAGTTTTTAACAGTTTGTCTCTTTGGTTGAGCAGGGTTGAGTAACTCTGGTGTGGAACAGAAAACATCCAAAAAAGTTTTTCTGGT
Source organism: Thalassoma bifasciatum (assembly GCA_008086565.1). Lineage (NCBI taxonomy): Eukaryota > Metazoa > Chordata > Actinopteri > Labriformes > Labridae > Thalassoma > Thalassoma bifasciatum. The sequence continues at coordinate 4,942 of RPOG01007079.1, forward strand.
GTTCTGGTTACAGAAATATTTCACTGTCTGTGTTCAGAATATTGCAACAGGCCATATTGCAATGTAATCTAATTTGTGAGTAATTGCCCAGCCCTAGTTTTCTTATTGCAGAAGCTTACTGAAACAATGCCACAGTGAATACATACTGTAGTCAAAGCTAAACGTAGTTCAACAATATACAAGAGTGTGTGACCTATTTCTGGGTAGTGACTTTTCTTTTTGGCCAGGCAGTGTAGTTCACATTCACACTTCTCATCCATCCTGCTGTTTTGAGAACCCGAGCCACCAGCAGAGGGCGCTCAACATCACCCTGTTCTCCTGTACACACATGTACACGCAGCCTTCAGGATCAGCTGTAATCCCTTCACAAGCAGAGACAGCTACAGGAAACTCCTCCACGTTTCCCATCCTCAGTCAGGTCACTTTATCTCCGTCTGTTTTATAATTCATGGGCTTTAATGTCAATATGTTCAGGTCATCACAGTGAGATCTGGATGATGTCAACTATGAGCTCTAACAGGACAACAACTGAACTCCTCAAAGTTATTTGAGTATCGTTTCATGTTTGATAACCCAGAAAAAAAAGCCTTACAGCGACAAAACTCAAACACTGACCTCATCGTCTTCTCAGATCTGCCTGTTACGTCCTGATCCCATGAAACAGGAAACACTTTTTATGTAAATGTGCTTAAAAAGAAATAAACAGAAGTGAAAGCTGCTGCTCACTGAATTCTGGTGAACAACTCGAATCAGGGATATTAGAAATCTGTAAAACTGGCTTTTGTTTAGTGACCATTTCAGACTCAATTGTACCGAGCAGCCTGTTCTGAAGATGAAGAATTAAAGGGACAGTTGGTGTTTTTTTCCCTAAGTGTAGCTGTATAAGGTACATGTAGATAAACAATTTACCCACAGGGGATCCTGCTTAGTTTGGCAGAGAACAAGAACAAAAGCTGGACTATCACTGTCACTTAGACTATTTCAGCAAACTCAAACCAAAACAGAGTTCTGGGTGTAATCGAACCCTCTGTTATTTGCAGCTCTTTACTCTGCCGTTTAAAAGCCCATTCATCTTTCCAGTATTCTTGGGAACAACAATTGTGTGTTTCTCTGCCTGCAGCGCTCACATCAGCTGTTCAGCTCGATAGAAACTCAATACAACATCAGAAATATTGTTTTTCTACCATTCTGCAGTCACTGGGACATTTCTACAAAAGTCATCCACAAACAAACAACTTTACTCCTTAGTTGATGTATTAGTTTCTCTGAGTTTCTATTTCAGATCAGTTCAGACAGAAAACTGCTCAGAGACTCTTCAGACATCTGGTTCTTAGGACTTGGACTCTTCTCTTTTTTAAAGGACTTGATAAACAGCGTCACAGCTTGATTTTTAAACAGAACTTGAACTCTGGATGACCTGGAGTTAAAGTGCAGACCCCCCCCTCTCTGGCCCCGGGCCCCACAGACGAGGTCATGATGACTGATTCCTCTGTGGAGGCGGAGTGAATACCAGAAAGCCTGCTGGATCCCAGAAAGGGACTTTTAGAGTCTGGGTACATGAGAGGTGATTATTTTGGAGTTTTCCCAAATCAAGTCAAAAGTCAGAGATTTTATTAAGATGAAGAACAAGATCAGATTTCTTGATGTTGTTTCTAAACTGAGTGATTTCAAGATTTGGTTCTATCAGAAAGTTTTAATCCAATTAGACTACTATTGAATAGACAGACACAGCCTGGTCCTTTGTGTTCACATGTTCAAGCAGAAAAATCTACACTCACTGCAAAAACGGGAAACAAAGCAAGTGTTTTTGTCGTTTTAGGCTTACTATGAGTCACATTCACCCAATAAGTCCAGAAAAATGTCTCATTTCAAGATATTAAAAACAAAAAAAGACAGCTGAGCTTAAAGAAGCCTATTCCAGTAAAAAAAAGAAATGGAAAAACTGGATAAGTTGAGTTTTTTTTTAATCCATACTATGTCAAAAAAAAAAAAAATTTAAAAGTGTCAAATAACAGACTTTTGACTATCTCAAAACTTGTCTAGAAATTTTTGTCCTTTTATGTCATACTTTTAACTTTATCTAAAAAACTTTAACTTTTCTCAGGATTTTTTCTTTATTTACCCAACAATTTGGTCTTTTTATCTCATAATTTTGGTTTTCTTATTCCAAAATTTGCCTTTTCTTCAAGATTTTGGCTTTTTATCTCATAATTTTCATTTATTTTCTTAAGATTTTGGCATTTTATCTCAAACTTTTGACTTTATCTCAAACTTTTTAGTTTTACCTTATAATTTCGATTTTTTTTTACTCCAAAACTTGACTTTTTTCTCTAAATTTGGACTTAATTGTCCTGAAATTTTGGCTTTTTGTCTCATAATTTCAACTTTATATTCAAAATTTTGACCAAATATGGGACAAAAAGAAAATCTCAACTAAGCCAAATATTCAATATTTTGTTTTTTTCTTAACTGGCGAGATTGTTTTCTTTATGAGCTTCTGGTAAATCAATAAAAAGATTTGATAAAAGATTGATAAAGAATTAGATCCACAGGTACAAAAAAACTAGTTTCTTGAAATAAGAATTGTGTGTTAATACAAAAACAAACAAACTGTATGTTTGTCTTACCCCTTTGGCAGATTTACTTTCAATAATCCAGGTGTCATTTTTCTCTTTTGATATCTTTAAATGTTTATTTTTGTGGACTTTTAGGTGAAAGTGGATCTTATTAAGTCTTATCAGGTAATTTTCAGTAAAAACAAGACAAACAATTGCTTAGATTTCAGGTTTTGCAGTGTAAGGAATAACCTCACTTTCATTTTGTGTGTAAAGTTTATTCATCTGTGTATCACCAATTAACTCACAGAAATGAAAGTCAGTTCAGTAGTCTGACTCAGTTTTCTAAGTTTCAATCTGGGTTGGAAATAATTTCTGTGGTAACTGTGTCCCGTTCATTTTCGCTATACAAAATGTAGGCCTTTAAAGGTCTTCCCAGAGTGACTCGATGACTCTGAGGTCAAGGGCCTGAGATGGCCACTCCAGAACTTTCACTTTATTCTGCTGTAACCAATGGCAGGACCATTTGGCCATGTATTTTGGATAATTGTCATGTTGGAACGTCCAATTTTTTGAGTTTATGAGTAACTTAATACAAAATTGGCCATTGGATTTAGATATCTCTGGCAGTCTAAGTTTCAATCTGGGTTGGAAATAGTTTCTGTGGTTACTGCGTTACAAGGTTAACACTCTGTAACTGAACTTTCCAGTGATTTGCAAACAACAGAGTTAGAGAGCTAAGAATAATCCACAAACTACTAAAATGAGTTAACGGAACTTGTTCTTAAGCAGGAAGTACTTTGGATCTTGTTGACATGTCAGAAAGAAGAAGAAAGTTTCTGTTTAGCTATAAATAAGAAGTAAGTCTGACTCATCCCAACGAGCGCTCTTATTGTGAAGGAAAGCAGTAACCCAGGGAAACACTAGTCTTAGAGGAGCTTCCTGTTTTCGTTGCAGATTATGAAGCAAATTTAGATACAGAAACAGGTTCATACAGCTCAGTCTTGAAGTGAGAGAGTGTGATTGAATAAAGTTAGAGTTTGAGTGTGAGAGCGTTACCTCTCTCATGAGGATCTGAGCTCTCTGCACAAACACTGACGGGCTGGAGACGTCAAACCTCTGCTGCAGACCCTCCAGACTCAGAGACTCCACCTTCTCATAGCAGCTCTGCATCTTCACTGGGTGGAAGGCCAACATGGAGATTTTCTCCATGTGCTGGGGAGGAGGAGGAGGAGAAAGAGGAAGATGAGGAGGACAGGGATGTGGAAAAGTGGGGGTGAAGAAGAAAGGTGAAAAATAGGCGAGAAGGGGAAAAATACATTGAGATATTCTTTCTTGGGTACAAATCTTTGACCCTCTCACCTGTGCCTAGGGATGGAAATTGTTAAGATTTCATTGTTTCGGATAACCTTATCAACTCCTCCCGTTCATTTTCTCTATACAAAATGTAGGCTTTCAAGGTCTTCCCAGAGTAGCTCAATGACATTTTGGTCAGACGACTGAGATGGCCACTCCAGAACTTTCACTTTATTCTGCTGTAGCCAATGGCAGGTCAACTTGGGTCTAGTGTTTTGGATCTTTGCCATGTTTGAATGTCCATTTTTTTTAGTTTATGAATAACTTAATGTGAAATTGGTCAATGGATTTAGATATCTATCGAAGTAAATAAATAAAAATAAGTAAAAATCTTTGCATGTGGTCACTGGATGCTAAACATCAGGATGTTAAAAAATAAGTAAAAAATGCATTTCACACGAGGTAGATACATTGTTTTGTTATGTTTTATTGACTTAAGTAGGCCAACTAGCAATGCTTTGAGTGGTATGGAACCATGAGCTTGCCGTAGTTATACTAAAGTCGGCAATGAGCCTGAACTTCATATTTGGAAAACATTTACCAATTAGTATTTGAGTCTTAAGTATTGTTTACAAAAAAAAAATGTCATTGTAATATGTTTCTGTGATGAAATTGAGATTTTTTTAAAAAGCAAAGTTATAATGATGGATGTTGACAACAAACAGATTAATGCAATTCCCTATATACGATAGCATCAACCTAGCGCTATATTTACTATATGGTTTTGGGTATACAAGGAGATGTGTTACATGTTGAATGTATTGAATATGAATCTCTTGTGAGAGTAATGTATATTTCTTTGTGTGTTCAGTTTTACAGCTTCTTAAGTAAAACTTTAACAGGAACTGGTTCTCGATTCTCAACCCTACCTGTGCCACAATCTCTTTGAAGCTAATCTTTGACCTCCTCACCTGTGCCACGGTCTCCTTGGTGCCCTGGTTGAGCGTGTTCTTGCTCATATCCACCAGCTCTCTGAAAAAAACGTCTCTGACCTCAGAGAATCCGCGGCTGGTGGGCTCCATCAGGGCGTCCAGGATGGAGCTGATGTACGGCTGGATGCTTACCTTCAGCAGCTTCTCCGCCTTAGGGAGAACCACGGCTGTGAGTGAGGGAGGAGCAAAGGTCAACAGTGAGGGTTAGTTCTCCAAACATTACATGAGAAGAAGCATAACAAGACTTTTTGGTTCACAAAGTTAAAAATGCTTGAAGTTAACAGAACATAAGTCCCAGTCTCCTCTTTCTATCAAGGACGGATGAGTTTGTGTTATTTAGAAATAAAGAGTAAAGGGGTCTAACAGAGCATCCACAGATATTTTACATATTGAGTGAGTGTCTGCTCTGAGGCTGACCTTTGATCTTGTTGGTGACGTGCTCCTTGGACGTAATGATCTGGTCCATGTCCGTTCGTATAGAAGCTTCTAGAGAAGTGCGGGCCGCCTCACATCTCTGCAGCACCGCCTCGTACTGAGCCTGACACTGAGTCTGCACCAGGCTGTAGACCGCATCGCTGATCTGTACACACACAGAGCAAACACACAAGTAGAGACAGCTGCAGAGCTTCAGAGCTCAAATATGGATGATATTATGTAGGAATTAGGTTGGACGGCTTATGTAAAGCATCGGAACCGTTTTGTAAACCTATATAGAAGACGTATAAGCACTTGTCAGCCCAGAAGCTGCGCATGGGATGTACATTGAACTTCCAACATGACAATGATCCAAAACACAAGGCCTGTCATTGACTACAGCATAATACACTGAAGGTTCTGGAGTGGCCATCTCAGTCCCTTGACCTCGATATCATAAAACCCACTCTGGAGAGATCTCAAATCTGCAGCTCATACAAGGGAACTGGAGGCTTTTCGCCGAGAAGAATGGGCAGTTTTATCATCTGAGAAAATAAAAACGCTCATCCACAATGACCACAAAAGACTTCAAGCTGTCTCTAAGTGCGTTTCCATTACCCTTGGATATGCACAAAATTTAAATCGCGCTATAAAAAACTGGTGATGGAAACACCTGAATTTCGAAAAAGCTTTTTATGCTTTCATGAGGTGGTTTTTCAGACGTTTCGACGTTCAAATATATCACAAAAGCGCAATGGAAACACTTTTTCACAATTATACGTCACAGGACATGATGTACCTGGTGACTTGATCACTTCTCTGTGAGTAAACATGGCGTGCTACGTTTGGACAGAGGAGACGAAGACTTTTCTCACAGTTATTTTTGAGAAAAACATAACAGCCATACTAGACAGCAAACAACAGGGGAATGCAGAGTGTTATAAGGAGATAGAAACTGAAATGAGGGAGAAAGGGTTCGACAATCTCGCGGGTCCAAAATCTCGCGGGATGATATTTGACAAGTTACGGCGCTCCTGCCTAGAACAACCTTCAATGGAAACACGTTCAAAGCGCAAATATACTTTGTCGAAATTTTAGGAATATCGCTTTTATTTAGCAAAAAACTGTAATGGAAACCCAGCTCTTGATGTTAAAGAGGGCAATACAAGGTATTAAGAACTGGGGTATGAAAACTTTTGATCAGGGTAATTTGGAAGTCATTATGATTTTAAAAGAGTAAAGACAGCTGTTGGTCAATAAATGGCTTAACTCAACCACTAACCATGAGTGAAAGAATTTTTTTGTGTTATCATTCATATTCCCTGAAAAATGGCTCATATCACTCATATCACCATTGAATGTTTTTAACCATTTACGTCTTTTAATGAGAGATCTCAACTTTTTGGCAGCCAGATAAAATCATTTACCAACTTCCTGTCTGCTACAGAGTCCATTACAATAACATGCAAAGGGCTTATGATGCAAAGTAGGGGATGGTGTCATTTAGCGACTCTAAGCGACTCCCGGGACAGCCAATAGCGGCTCTCCTTGTTGGGGAGTTGGCAAGTTGAAACTAGTAATCTCTCACCCAGCTTTGATAATGCACCAAATGGCAAACTGCCTCTTTTCTTCAGGTTTTACATGCCTTAACGCAACATCATATATTAAAAAAATGAAGAAAATATAAGGTTAGTGGTTGATTTTTTTGGTATATATGGTATTCTGGGGTGTTAAAACAACAATGTACACGGGACCAAAAACCTTGACCACAAAAAGTGACAAGATACGAACCACAGATTTTGTGAACCCCTCCATACCTTGTAAAAATGGATCAACCAATCATTCAAAGATAATGCACATTGTGCATTGTTTAGCAAAATTTTGGGAGCAGGACCACACCTCAACATCACCCCTTCCGGTATATAAACCCTCCTTACCCACCACATCCTGTTTGTTCTCTCTTCGTACGTCCCTCCCACCCTCCCCTTATCCATCTACTTCATACTTCGTAGGGTCTTTAAATAAAGGGGGGGTCCGTCGTGCCCGGGAGCTACGGTGGACTCCTTCTCATAGCTTCCCCAAATCGCCTGTGACATATAAGCACGTTTGCATTGACTCATGTAAATAAACCGTTTTAATCCCATGTTGCTGTGTGGTCCTTGCTCGTGAATTCCTGCTTGAGCAGATTCAGAAAACTCAAGATAAATGAAGTTGAGCAGAAGATTTTCTGTATGTGAAGCAGAAAGTTTCTCACCAGCATCCAGGTCCTCTGCCTCTCGTGCAGTTTCCCTTTGAGACGTGGGGAGATGAGCTCCCTCAGCTCAGGGAGGAGACGCTCCATCACCAGGTTTGACAGGATCTTCAGGGAAAAACAAGACAAGAAATTAAGAGAAAAAAACCCCACCACAATGTGTTTTTATATTCAGGGACTTTAATGTATTTAAACCAGTCAACTTCTTTGATTGAGAAGAATCAAATAATCCCAATTTTCCAGTGGAGAGATGGTTGCTGCTCAAATAATGCAAATGCAGGTCTGTAAGACTGTTAAAGTGTTTTAATCCCACTGCTCCTGTTCATGGTTTATTTGCATGTTTACTTCATGCTGAAAAACCAGTTTCATGTAGAAACCTGAGGGAGAACCGGAACCAGATTACGCCTGTGAGATGCTTCACACAGACACTAGAGCAGCCTGCAGGGCACAGAAAGCCCCAACCGGTCTGAAGTGGGGACACTTAGCAGACTGTAAATGTTTGGATTCCAGAAAGAAATGAAGTCAGAGGAGAAATCAGGTTAGAGCAGGAATGTGGTGAGCATCTTCTGAAGGCATGTCAGGGTTCGCTCACTCACTGTGACATTATTCTGTTTAAGAAACAGCAGAAAAAGACAGACTCACTTGTGAGGGAACACCACACATCATCTCCCAGGTGCCGTAGTGCCCTTGAGCCTGGCGGTAGAGTCGTACGGCATCAGTGAAGGCAGGGGTTTGGACTTTATTCTCCTCTGACAAACCTGGGAAAATGATAATTAGATGTTAGGTGTCTGCTTTGAAGCACACTGTAGATGAGTTTGAAAACAAGGACCCTCCTTGTTTTTATTATACTGATCATCAATCTGTGACTACACAATCATCTAAACCAGGGTTTCTCAACCTGGGGGTCGTGACCCCACATAGGGCCGCCTGGAATCCTAATGGGGTCCTATGAAATGTCTAGTAAATGATGAAAAAAATTCCCGAAAGAAACATTTTTCATAAATTATTGTTCTTTTTGAAATTAAAACACAATACACAGAACCAGAGGTGGAAAGTACTTAAGTACAAGTACTTTGTTCCTTTACTGAAGTAGATTTTTCAGGTATCTGTACTCTGTACTCAACTACTCAAAGTCTTCATATTTTTGATAATTTCTTGCTTTCACTCCCTACATTTGAACACAAATATCTGTGCTTCCTACTCCTTAAAACTTTTTTCACTTTTACTTAGGTAAAGTAGATGAATTTGTACTTTTACTGTTCTCAGCTTTTTTTACACAAGTACTTGTACTTCCACTTAAGTACAGAAAGTATGTACTTTTTCCACCTCTGCACAGAACAACTGTATCATACTGCTTGGTATTAAGTTAGCATTTTGTTATGGAGTAACAATAAAACAGCCACACTAAAGAACACACTAACTGATTTTGAAGTCAGGACTATAAAAATTAAAGGACCTCCTTTCTTTACAAACATTATCGATTATGCACAAAGCTCAACATTGCCCGTTGCCACGTGGTCTTCATAACCTCTTTGTTGAAAATCATTCAACAAGTAGAAGACAACATGATTTTAAATATCCTTTTTGCAAGAACCACACTTAAACAAATGTGTGTTTCTGTGACTGGTGTAAAAAAACAGAACCTTCTTGAAGATTAAATTAAAAAGTGCTCAAGTATTCATCAATTTAAGAATAAATATGAAAACCAAACAATGAACAAGCATTATGCACACATTGCAAAACTTGAATCTCAGATAAGTAGAAAAATCATTAGGCAACAAATACATGAATAAAAGACAAAAAACTTCGAGAAGTCACCCCCAGTGGACAAAGTTGTAACACCAGAAGTGAAGATGTAACTTTCTCCTGAGACACAAAGGTGTTTTTTAAAGCAAAATATAATTTGATTAAGATGAGAAAGTGAAAATTCCTATGAGTTAGGTTTGTGTATGTTGAAGGGAGGAGCAGAAATAGGTCAGAGAGAGTATCTATATCTGTCTACGCCCAAACCTCCACCACCATTTTACTGAGTCACAAGTGGGAGAAGTGGTCAAAGAGCAAAGATGAGGAAATACACCAACTCTTCAGATTATTGGATCAGTGAGTCACTGAGATTACTGTAAAACTGTTACACTGTATTCAGAGGTTTTTCACACACACATCCAGGTAAGTGCACATGGACCGAGTTTGGAAAGGAAAAACTTTTTAAAGCAACCTCAGTTTGGATGATTGATCTGTCTGCCATGTTATCCACAGATCAATCAGAGCTCAGAGTAATAGTGTTTACAGCTACTGGTGAACAATCCACCAAACACGAGTTAGACAAGCAGTTATCATCCACTCAATGCTGCCTTTTTTTCAGCTTGTCCAGAAAATTTACATTGAAGGCCTCTGATGATTTTCTACGGGTGCAATATTACGCAAACTCCTCTTTTACATGGATTACTAACAAAAATATGAGTCCCCATGTCTTCAACACCCCCTAATGTCAAAACAATTCACCCTCCTCTCTCTTCACAAGCTCCTTTTTTTCGGAAAATTTCTCCTGTTTTGAAATCAGGCTGGTATTAATGTCACCGCCGGACACACAATCACCAGAAAGAAGTCACGCTACCACATTGTGCAGTTGCTCCGCCTTCTCCTCCTGCAGAAAAAGCAAAGCGAAAGGGCATTTTGCTGTATTCTTTGTTATTTCCTTGAGTTGGATCACCATGACCACTTCCTGAAAGATGCAGGGAGAGTCCGAACTCATTTGAATATTCAAATGTAGATGCTGCAACAGCTTGATTAGAAACGCAGTGAACAAAAGTGATTTTTCGACAGGCTGAAATTCATCATCCCGGGGAAAAAGAGCCACATTGATGACTTTGGGACATTCGAATTCTGCACCAAATGACTTTTACCTGTTTTCAAAAGTATAATATGGCACCTTTAATAAAAAGTCTACTTCTACCAAAGCTGCATCCATGCTCCACCACCTACTGTTCTCAGTATGACTGAGAAACTAACAGTCCAGCAGTGTTTCATCTTGTTATATTCTGATTCACAGGTAGACCTGCGGAGACGTAATAAACAATTTGGTGAAAAAAATCATTGGAATGAAATGCTTTACTGAACTGATCCGCTGAGAACAGCTGCTTTTCCCGTCACTAGTTTTGTACAGGCAGCCTATGTACGGTCCAAATGTAGTTTAATAAGATCTTACCAGATAGGCATTGGTTCCATTTGTGACTTTAACAGCAAATGTAAATGTACACATTAATGGCCTTTTTCCACTGACCCGTCTTGGCCCTACTCTACTCGGCTCTACCCGGTTTGTGTTGCGTTTCCACAGGCGCTGTACTACTCGGCAGACGCCAGTTTTTAGTACCTGCTTTACCCTGGTTCTAAGCGAGTAAAGTCGATACGAAAAGGTGACGTCGACGGTCTGCAGGTCACTCATTGGTCAGATAATGTCCTCAGCGAAGCTTCTGACTCTGTGCAAATCACTTACAAGAGGCAAACGAATAAGTCAGCGACAGGTTTTCAATGACATTTAAACCTGACGGCACAGAACCAGACTGAATGAACACAAAATACAGCCCTGAAATGCACCTTCATGATTCCTAAATAAGTTTAAAGTCCTTTTTAAACGAAAAAGAAGTTAACAGCAAAGATAGTTTGGTTCAAAGAGTCTTTTCGATCAAATCAAAGTCCGTTGGCGCAGGAGCGATCTGTCTGCCACGAGAGTCTTTAAGCACCAATCAGTCCATTAATCCACAGGGAACCAGAAAGGAAAAACAGTTCAAAGAAGAATGATTCATCAACAAAAAATCTCTGGTATACCAGGCCCAAAAATCCAAAATTAAAGCGATCTCACAGGATCCAGGAAAAAGTTAATGTCAGGAAGCAGCTCCTCCGTTTTCCTCCGCGTGCAGCAGCACATGACTGTTGTTTACCTCCGTTGTCATGACGCCCGACATTGAGCCGCTGCATTACTTTCATGAAATCTTTTGAAAGCTTTGTTTTTTCCTTTAAAGACCACGGTGGCACATATGTTAGTACACAATTATGTTTGTGTCACTTTATAGACATGCACGCACTTCTGCGCAGCACTTTAGCGCAGCTGTGTTATAAGATCCACGCCCACTGTGAATCTGTAGTGGGGCTAGTGGGAAAGGTAACCAAACCGTGTAGAGCCGAGAAGAGTAGAGCCGAGCCGAGCCGAGTAGGGCTGGAATTGTATAGTGGAGAGGCGCCATCAGATCATGATATATTTCAAAGTCATCATTGATGCATTGTAAGGTGAAAGCTGAGGGTTGGATGAAAATGGACCTTGTGTCATAATTGGCTGCTGGACCTGACTTTGGACTTGCATGGTTCATGTGACCTTTGGTTCATATTCATCTTTACGTTCAAGTAGACATTATTGTTGTCCAAGGTGAGGGACAGATGAAGGAACATGATGCTGTGACCCGTTCATGGTGCTGGTTCTTGTATGCAGGTTTTAATGCGGGGTTCAAAATGTAGGCAAGCATCACAGACTGTATAATCAGTGGCCGTAATGATGTTCAGCTCTAACTGAAGCTTCCAACAGGTGCCCCAACCCCTCGTGGCTGGCTGCAGAATAGGTCATAAACCCCGCTTCCCCATACAGTCAGGAAAACTTGAAAAAACTACTACACCTGGTTGAAATGTTTCTCTCATCCTTACACTAAGGTGGTGTAAGGTGGCAAAAAAGAGAAGTACTCTGCTCCACCGGAAATTCTCTACTGTGCAGACTCTGGCTGCACAATGGCGGCCGAATCCAGCTCCTTAAAGACGTTTTTTGGCTTCAAAATCGTCCAACGGTGACAAGAGCCAAGCTGTCCATTCTATACAGTCTATGGTTACCATCCTCTGTCATCAAACCTTCTACTTATAAGATTTCAACACAACATGATGAGTCAAGCTTCCCATTAAAATAATCATCACTGAGTTTCTTTGTTTTTGCATCCCTCTGTCTGTTACCCTGGATACAACTCAGCAGATATGGACACTTAGTTTCCATGATTTCAACAAGTAAGATACTGAACAAACCGAGTAGGAAAAACACAAATATTTAAACATAAAAACCTCAAATAAAAAATAAAAAAGGGGTTTGTACTTCTTTATCTCCACTGGCTGAGTCTCAGGAGTCACACAGTGTGAGAAAGAAAGAGGACGTCTAAAAAAAAAAAGTTAAAATTCCTCCGCTCGTCTATCCTCCAAAGAAAATAAGAGTCTGATGTAAAAGAGAGAGGCCTGTTAACACTGAGCTGTGATGAAAAAAACTCTGGAACACTGTTTAGTGTGAGAAAGACCCACTCTCACAAAGCCAGGAAGTGTGTGAGTAATGTATGTATGTGTGTGTGTGTGTGTGTGTGTGTGTGTGTGTGTGTGTGTGTGTGTGCGTGCGTGCGTGCATGGGGGGAGAGAGGGGGTTGGGCATGGACTGGACCAGAGACAGGAAGTGGGGGTCTGATGGTATGAGGTGATTTCAAACAACACAAATTTGAGATTTCCAGCCTTGTTCTGGAGGCTGTTTCTTAAACTCGTCAAAGCTGATGTTGAGCAACATTTTAATGCAAATCAGACCAAAATATTTCTCTCAGAAGTCGTCCAAAAAAGATTCAAGACACTTTCAGGAGGTCTGCTTCTCATGTTGTCGAAACTTGTTGTCACTCGTCCCTAATGGTGCAGTCGACCCTGTCAGAGGTGGACATTAGTCATGAAGTCTGTCATCTAAAATTACAGTTCTATAGGTCTCAGAGATGTGTTGCTGTGGTTACAGAATGCCAGAAGTAAAGGGAAATATCTGGAGCAATTCAGCTTTTCTGTCCTGTATGCCTATGCTATGTTTTAAAGTTTATAACTGTCGAACCATGAGGTCAAAATTCATCAGTGAGACCTCATTTGAAAAATTTAAGTCACTAATTTCAGAAAATATCATGTTTTTTTTATGTGGCTAAAATCCACATTAAGATAAATGCAGCTGAAACACTTTTTTTCCTCTTTATATTTTAATAACCAATTTTTGAACATCATCAACTTAAAGATGCTTCCTGTCAGACATAAAACATCCACCACATCACTTCTACACCTTGTCATTTACATCTGGGTGAAATTTGAGCTTTCTAAGTAAAACCTTGTAGGAGTCAGAGAGTTTTTAGTCTCGGGTGTACAAACACAGCAGATGCAATCTTGTTTTCCATACCCTAGTCTGATGACTTCGCGCAAACAAAACCAGCTTCATCAGTGCTCAGTGTCCTCTTTTTTAGTCAACTTTGTTCTTTTTGTGAAAAGGTTCGCTAAAAATCCTGAAATTATACCCCCTGGTCAAGGACTTTACCTCTCCTGTTGCGCACATGAACATGGATGAATACCTAACTAGCTACGGCAAGCTTCATGTGAATGGTGAGGCTATTGGTTACTGTGTGTGTGATTGACAGGCTCAATAGCCAATAAACGAGCCTGTTAGGAGGCTTTTACGCAGTATGACCTCATGCTATTGGCCAGTCAAGCAGAGAGCAGTTGTATAAATCAGGCTCTCCTGGCATCAAATCTCCATGTATCGAAATGGGAGCACTTTTGTCGTGTAGCCAGAAATAAAATATGCCAAAATTGCCAGATTAACATTGAGGAGGAAATGCTATGAGACTGCGAAGCTGCTGTTATTGATGAGAACGGATTTTACAGGAGAAATTTCACGACTTGGGATAATTTGATGAAACAACACTTTTGATATGTTTGAACTCTGGATTCCTCTGGTAGAAAGAAGAGTGAACGTTCATGATGCAAGCTACGGACGTGACATAATGACCCAAAAACAGGTGGAATGTCCCAGTTATTGTGATCACCATCTGAGTGATTTTTTGTCAGTCAAGTAAACTGTAAAACAAACTTAGTGACCGAAATGTGAAGAATCTAAACTTTCTAACACAGGATGCTTTTCAGTGTTTGACAAAGGCGTTGGTGTTTATACTGTGATGATGTCAGAGGAATGGCAAACAGGTCACCAAGGACTCGGTGGAGCATAAACAGTTAAGTATAGAAAAGAGAAGAGGACTGTACCTGAAATAGGTGCAGTGATTATTTAAGCCTGGGTTGAACCAAGCCCTGTATTGCACCATACTCCACACCCTGCACCCTGTGTGTGTGTGTGACTTGTGAACGTAAGCGAAGATTTCTGCGCCCACACGTGCTCCACAGAGCTGTTGGAGAGTCACTGCAGGTCTCAGTGTGGCACACAGAGAACATGTGGACACAGTCAGCCTCACATACGTCATGCAGCTGGACTGTGTCAGGGCTCAGGCATGTTAACTATTACTGCTGCTTCCTCTTTCAGGTTCCTCACCACTCACCCTGCCAATATCTCAACAACTGCTGCACAAAAGTGTGTTTGTGAAAGTTTATTTTGTGTCGATATGTAGCAGAAGCCTGAAAACACACATGTATAAGAGGTGAGAGAAACAGTCTGAGTGATGGAGTTTAAAGACGCAGACTGAGAGTTGATGTTTAAACAATGAGTGGTTGTTCGTCCGTCCTGTAAAAACAATCACCGCCTCTGGACATCAGCTCTCTAAACAGCCAACAAAGTGTCACATGCCAGAGTGTTACACGGCATGAAGAGCAGCTCTGGCTCACGGCCAC
>RPOG01007080.1:8491-20099 GCA_008086565.1 Thalassoma bifasciatum
CCTGTCTGACATCAGACATGGGAAGCGAGCTCCCGCTGCATGAAGGGTAAAAAGGTCGAGACTTGACCACCCCTGGGTAGATAAAGCAGCCTTTTCATGTGTGATCAGCCCACCGCCTGGAGACAAATCCCTCGCCGCACTGCCTTTGAACTCCAACACAACCGCAGCCAGTCGCCGTCAGCTCGCTCAGCAGCTCGCCAAGGCGCACACGCCTCTTTATTATTTAGCGTAATGATGTTAGCAACACTTCTCATCTGCTTCATTTGGAGCTGAATGAAGAAAAATGAAAGCACGACATATTAGAAACACCCACTCCTTTTTAACGTCTTACACTCCACAGGGGCGTCCGCAACCTATCCACCATTCATGTGACATCATCAAAACAGAAATAGGAACGCCCTCATCAAACACCAGAATGTTAAAGCGTGTTATAAAGTTTAGATTCTTCACGTTTCAGTCTCTAAGTTTGTTTCTCAGTTTTCTTAATTAGTGAAAGAATCACTCACAACAACGTGGACGTCCTACCTGTTTGGGGTCATTACGTCACATCCTGACGCCCGTACCCTGAATATTCACTCTCCTTTCCACCAGAGGAATCCAGAGTTCAAACATATCAAAAGTGTTGTTTCATCAAATTATTCCAAGTGGTGAAATTTCTCCTGTAAAGTCCGTTGTTTGTCTGTCTGTCGTGTTCGTTCTCATCAATAACAGCAGCTTCACAGTCTTAGAGCATTTCCTCCTCAATGTCAATCTGACAAAGCTGCAAGTCTTTGTTTTCAACAGGGTTCTAGCTGCAAGTTTTATGTTGAGTTTTCATCCCAGGACAGCTTGTGAAAGACAACAAGCGCTCCCTGCTTGACTGACCAATAGCACACGCTGATCTTGTGTAATAGCTCTATTAGAAGGTCGTTTATTGGCCAACAGTTCTGTCACTCACTCTTACCGAAGCAAATTACCTTAGAAAGCCAGCTGTTGCCATTTAGATCATTGGTGAGATCAATTTATTGTGAAGTATATTGGGTGAATTATACTGGTGAAGCTGGTTTTGTTTGAGTCTTTGGACGAGAGAGTGGACAGTGAGTAACACTTGAGACTAAAAACTCTCTAACTTCTACAAAGTTTTACCTAAAAAGCTCAAATTTCACCCAGATGTAGATGAGAAGGTGTAGAAGTGATGTGGTGGATGTTTTATGTCTGACATGAAGCATCTTAAAGTAAATGATGCTCAAAAAGTGGTTATAAGAAAATGAAAATGCTTCAGCTGCATTTATCCTGATGTGGATTTTAGCCACATAAAAAAACATGAAATTTTCTAAAACTTTAGACTGTAATCTTTTAAATGAGGATTCACAGATGAGTTTTTCACCTTGTGGTTCTTCAGTGTTCAGCTTTGGAACACAGTATGGTTTAAAGGACTTAGTTAGATGGGATGTAAAGGGTTAAGAATCTCTAATGAGGTGATCCAGGTAGAATTCATTATGCTTTACTCGTTCCTCTTTTTCAGTCAAGAGGGACGTGAGGAAAAAGAAGAGGATGATGAGTGGGTTTTAGAGGAGTGATTGTGCAGAAGGAGCTGGCTCTGCGTATCAGAAAGATGCTGCCAATACTTTGTACATTCAGTTCCTGCGGCTCCGTGTAGATGCTGCGTGTAGAAAAGCGGGCCTCCAGTTCTTCATCAAGCCTCTTTTACAAAACAATTATGACACTCCTAACACCCTCTTTCTTCTCAGCTCCCCTCCTCCTCCTCCTCGCTTTTCCTTCAGTGCATAATTCATAAGCAAGTCATCGCCAAAGCAAAGCCAATTGCATCCTCTCCAAAGGAGCGTGCAGAGCGGCGCCCACAGCAGCACAAAAGGAACGTCAGTCCCATGACGGACTCTTTCACATTCTTTGTCTGTGAAGAAAGGCTGTAAATGGAGGGCGTTCTTCTTCTGCTGCTGCTCTCCCAGGTAGAGAGAATGTGAACAATGCTGGAGAGCTGGTGTGGCGTCTCTGCTCGTGCTTTTCCAGATGCTTCAGTGCTGTAATGCTGCCACTTGGCTCCCGCCGCTGCTGTGTGTGTGTGTGTGTGTGAGTGTGAGCTCAGTCGCTGTAGTGTGTGTACACAGTCTGTATGTATATATAGAGCGCTATTTTTACATCTGAACCACAAATAGTAGAAACGGGGCCTAAAACAGTCCTCGCCTCTGTTGCCTCTCCTGCTCTGCCGCCGCCTTCTCATTCATTCATGAGTTTGCATGAATTTGCAGAATCACCGCGGCCTCGCTCTCTCTGCGTTTTCTCTGCTGGGTTTAAACGTCGGGATGAACCCTGCTCTGGTTTTACCCGGGTGTTACAGCGAGCTGCAGACCTCCCTTATTTCACGCTTAGTTAGACGCAGGGATGAATTAGACACAGACTCTTACTCTCTTCACCTTTCTGCCATCAGAGGATGAAATGAGGTCAGTCTGAGTGTTGGGAGCTAATGTCATCACTCAACATCAAACTCGTCGTCTGCAGGAATCTCATCTAAAAATGTGCAAATCAAACTTTAAGATCATGTAGGGAGGCACAGAATCTAAAAACCCTTAAAGTGGACCCCCTACCTGACTACTTGGAGATCCTGCAAAGACATAAACATGAATAATTTAAAGAGGCTGATTTCTGCAAGTTTCAAAGTAATCCATCTATCTAAAAAGTTGGATTTCTTTTTCTCGAAATTTTGACTTTTTATCTTTCAAATTTGATTTTATTATCTCAATACTTGATCTTCGTTCATGTATTTTCGACCGTTTCAACCAAATCATTGCACCTTTTTGACTTGAAATCTCCAATTTAGACTTTTTACTTTTCAATATGAGGACTTAGTGATCTAAAAACTTTGTCTAATTTAAGTATAATTTCAACTTTGTCCCTAAACTTTGATTTTATGGTCTCAAAATTTTTGACGTCCCCTCAAATTCTGTCTTTTTTTTCATAAATTTTCCACCTTTTATCTCGTAATCTTGACTTCTGATCTCAAAATTAAGACTTCTTCTACAGTATTCTGTCTTTTTTTCTCATACTTTTGACTTTTTTCCTCATATTTTCAGCTTTTTTTCAAAAACATCTTACTTTTGTCTCAAAAAGTTGACTTTCTATCTCAAAATTTTGATTTCATTATTCCAAAATGTGGACTTTTAATCACATATTTGTGATGTTATCTCAAAATTTTGACTTTTAATCTCATTATTTAAACTTTCAATCTCAAGACTTTGATCAAATATTTTCACTTTTTAACTCAAAATGTAACTTTTCATCTCGTAATATTGACTTTTTAACTCGTTATCTTGACTTCTGATCTCAAAATTAAGACTTATTTCACAGTATTCTGTCGTTTGTTCTCATAATTTTGACTCTTTTTCTTGAATTTTCAGCTCTTTATCCCATACTCTTAACCTTTTCTCTTGAAAAAGTTGACTTTTTATCTTAAAATTTTGATTTTATTGCTCCAAAATTTTGACTTCAAATCACATATTTGTGACGTTGTCTCAAAGTTTTGACATTTTAGCTTATAATTAAAGCTTTTTTATCGAATAACTTGAACTTCCAGTCTCAAAACTTTGATATTACTTTCACATTTTAACTCAAAATTTGACTTTTAATCCCATTATTTGGACTCCTGATTTCAAAATTTAGACTTCTTTCATATTATGCTGTCGTCTTATTCTAGTAATTTTGACTTTCGTAATATTTTCAAGTCTTAACTCATACTCTTGGCCTTTTATTCCCAAAAAGGTGACTTTTTGTCTCATATTTTTGTCATATATTTTTGACCAAATCATCCCAAATTACATCTTTTCTTCTCACAATTTTGACTTTTTATTCTAAAATTCGAGGGCACCATACGGACAAAATAAAGAATCAAAAAGTAAGGAGCTGGAAATGCAATAAACTTGACTTTCTGCACTAAAAAAAGAAAAAAAGATCTGCAATCCAAGACAATTTAACTTCCAGGAAAAGAATATCACTTTCAGATTCATGCACGAGTCAAATAATTGCAAACAAATCGTCTCTGAATCTGTTGTTTGTTGACGTCTGGTTGGAGAAGATCTTGAAACATTTAAGGTTCGATTGTAGATGATTTGATTCATCAATTATTTCTTTTTACTTTCATCTTCCTGTAGAAAAGTGGTTTCCAACCTTTTCCAACTCAGGGCCCACTTTTAAATCTCAAAAATGTTTGAGGCCCACCTCCAACCCACTAAGTACAGCCGCTATATGTATATAAAATGCCTTTTTAGAAACCTGTTCGTAACAACCACCCAAAATGTAACAACAGCCCAAAATATAATGAAAAATATAACAAACCCAAAATGTGATAACTGGTCAACAATGTAACAGATGCTAAGCCAAAAAAAAAGTGATAATATTTTGCCCCAAATTTAACTTATTCCATTTTGGGTCAGTTATTGCATCTTTGGTTTTACTCCTTTCTTTTTGTTACATTAAGGGCTCAGCATTTTTGTTACTTTTTTCATTTCAGGTCGTTATTATGTTTAGGGTCATGTTAACATGCCTCCTTTAAGAACTTTTTTTCATATATGAATATCAGAACTGTTTCAATCTCCTTTTAAACTTAACTGAGTTTGAAATTTTAAACATGATCCTGTATATTTGTGTCTTTTTATAATTACACTCCAATAAAGTCNGCGGTCGTATGCGAGGGTCAAGGCGGATCCTGCGTGTGTCGGTAAAGTGGGTCAGCGCGAACAAACAAAGCTGCTCGGCTCTTTTCACAGACGTTTCTCAGACTCATGAATGCTTCTGTGTGTGTTTCAGGAGCGGCCGAGGTGAAGGGGAGGGCAGAGGATCCCGCTCCACACGGCCTGTGCGTGGATGACCTTCCCCCCGGAAACACGACCATGATCTGAAGAGGGCGCCGCACGCCAAACCCTGCTCTTCTTCTTCCTCCTCCTCCTCCTCCTCTCCTTATCTTTTTTTTTTTTTCTTTTTTGAAACCGTCCTGGTGACCGCCGCCACGACAGCGGGACGGAGATTTTTTTCTTAAGGAGTAAGAAACACGACGACGACAGACGTCCGTGACCCCTGACCTCCTCCCCCCGCTCTCCCCCCAGGAACCTCCCACCGCCACACCGGAAACATGGGGAGGAAAAAGATCCAGATTCAGAGGATCACCGACGAACGCAACAGACAGGTGAGAATCTGAACATGACGCTTTCACACAAACAAATCAATAAACAAACAATGAATGTAGAAGCTCACAGAGTCAACAGCTGCAGTACCACAGGTGGCCACTTGAGGCTGGCTCTTAAATTTCAATTTTTTTTTTTCAATTTTTCAATTTCAATTCAATTTATTCGATTAGCATTTAAAGACCACGCACAACAAATATATCATAGATCCAAATATCACATAATGGTTGAAGCTAATGGAAAGGGTGTAGGCTGAAGCTTATGCTTATTTTGCCGACCCGTTTTGCAAAAAATTAAATTAAATTTAACAAATAAATAAATGTAGAAATAAACTTAATCATTTTAATCAACTTAATTACATGGTCTGAATAACACCATACGTTTTCTATACATTTTCAAAACATATTATAGTAGTAAAAATAATCCAATGAAATCTTTGGCAATATTACAACCAAACACAACCCAAGTTCCAATATTTTGTTGTTGTTTTCTTCACATTTGATTTACATATTTTCTTATTACTTTGGTTTCAAACATGTTTTTAAATGAAAAAAGTGAATTACACATTTTTAATTCACTGTCACAACTCAAATCAGGTTTATTGACCAACTTTCAGCAAAACACGAGTACAAAAACAATTTCAGTCCCTAAATTAGTTTTTTTTTTAATTCCTGAAAACCAAACGGAGACTAAATGTTGTTTTCTCTCTGCGTTAAGACTTTTGGAAATGTTCCCATACACACATCAGACAAACAAACCTCTAATTGTTTGGTTTGATGTATTTACTGCTTCTAACACTGATTGACAAGCTTCATACTGTGTGTGTAAGTGTGTTAAGTTTGTGTTGTACTTTGATTTATCTTTGTTTCACCCAGTGCTGATTCTAGGGTGTGATGGGGCCCCAAGCAAAAATTTCCAAGGGGCCCCTCTGACAAGTGTTGACATAATAATCTGAAATCAACAAAAAACGTCAGACACTCAAACTTCTTAAAAAATATATTATCATTGAATGTTTTGAAAGTTGTGCAAAAACAGGGAAAACGGTGTTTGAATGGATTACATCATTAAAAACTATTTAAAGCAAAAAAAAAAACAACAACTATGAATTGTAAATATTCTCCAAAGTTATTTTTTTTCGCTCCCTGAAGGGTAGCTCCTCTTCATCTTGTGTTGTTGTTGTCGGTTTCATACGTTGATTGACAAACTTCAGTAAAGTAACGGCCTGTAGCGTTGCCCGAAGGATGACATGGGGCCCCTTTAGGGGGGTATCCGTCAAAGATGTCATTGCAATTTGGCCACGAATTGTTTGATGTGGATCGTGGGGTTAATGGTCACTGCAGTTGCTACATCTTCGACATTACTGTGGAGTCAAGTTCGTCAGCCCTCAGGGGCCCCCTAGTGGTTCGGGGCCCCAAGCAGCCGCCTGCCTCGCCTGTTGGCAAGCGGCAGCTCTGGTTTCACCTTGCACAGACGTCACAGGATGACAAATCTTTGCAGAGAGGAGAAAGTTTGTTTATTATTGAAACTTTGCTGTGTGTAAAACAGGAAAAACTTGTTAGCAGATATCGCTCTTTAATTGTGTTGAAGCTGCTGTAAAACTCTACCACCCTGATGTAAACACTCACAGACGGTAGTTATCATGTTGTAACACAGTCTGGTTTGTTAGCACGTTGATCTGGTAAAGTCATGTGACAGCTGTGTCTGGTTTCTGGTTCTTGTAGTTTATAGTTTTTTCATTGTGACTTTTTGGTGCCAAATTCTGGTCGGTCGTAATCATTTTTTAAAACAGATTTTCTGATTTAGCTTTTAATTTTTGAAAACGCTGAGTTTTTGTTCAGTTTTCATCAGTTTCAGTCTTAGTTTTTGTCTATTTGTCCTGCTCTATTTAAGTTGAGTGACTGACATCAAGAACATACATAAACAGACCAGATTTTTTTTTTTAATTTGCAGAAAATCAACTGTTTGCTAAATTCAGAAAAAAGGAAAAAAACGAATCTGTTTTTTTTTTTACTGCTTTTATGAAGCCCTAAAAAATAAATTCACACTTCAAAAATTCTTCAAATTTTGCCTGACCCTATAAAGGTACAAGATTTCACTTTTTAGAGAAAAATGAAACCACACCGAGTAAAATTGTGACCAAAACAGAGAAAAGAGCAGAAACTTTTTGGTATCTCCAGGGCAGTGTTTCCCAACCTTTTCCAACTCATGGCCCATTTTTAAATCTCAAAAATGTTTGCGGCCCACATCCGAACCAATAGGTACAGAGGATATAAAATGCCAACAACCCAAAATGTAATAAAACTCAATATGTAATAGCTGGTCAATAATGTAATAGATTCTGAGCCCAAAACAAAATAACTTTTTTAGCCAAAGTGTAACAATTTGTCATGGATTGTGTCAGCTATTACATTTAGGCTTTTAATACATTCTTTTTGTTGTTTTTTGGGCACTTTTGTTAGATTTTTGACACATTATCACATTTCAGTTTTTGTTTCATATGTCTTTATTACATATTGGGTCGTTTTTAAATTTAAGAATATTTATGAATTCATGAATATCAAAGCATTTTTATTTTCCTGACTAAGTTTGCAACTGAGTTTTAACAATTGAAACAGAATTCTATACATTTTTTTTACCTTTCTTTCTTTATTTGTAGCTTGTATATTTGAATAATTACACTCCTCTTAAATCATAATATTTTGGAAATGATTTGGAGGCCCACTGACAATACCCTCATGGCCCACCAGGGGGCCGCGGCCCACAGGTTGGGAATCACTGCTCTAGGGTTAACATCCTTTTAAACATGACTAAGCTTTAATACTCAAAACATTATTAGGTTTGTATTAGTTTTTTATGTAATTACATCCCCACACACACACACGCAAATCAAAATATTTGGGAAATGATTTGGCGACCCACTTGCAGTACCCTTGCGGGCCACCAGTGGGCCACAGGTTGGGAATCACTGGTCCAAAAATTGATTAAAAGTATATATATATATTTTTTCTTCAGTCGTTATCACTCCTTTTAGAATAAAAACTCAACACACTAACAAATTGTATTGTAGTTTTTTAAGTAAGTAGTACTAATTTTACTGTGAAGTATTTCAATAAGTTTTTTTAGTATTTTCAGCATCTTAGAATCCAAGCAATTTGACTTTTTTTTCCTGAATTTTCAGCTCTTTATCTCATACTCTTAACCTTTTCTCTGGAAAAGTTGACTTTTTATCTTAAAATTTAGATTTTATTGTTCCAAAATTTGGACTTTTGATCACATATTTGTGACATTGTCTCAAAGTTTTGACTTTTTAGCTTATAATTAAAGCTTTTTATCTAATAACTTGAACTTCCAATCTCAAAACTTTGATATTATTTTCACATTTTAACTCAAAATTTGACTTTTAATCTCATTATTTGGACTCCTGATCTCAAAAGTTAGACTTCTTTCATACTATGCTGTCGTCTTATTCTAGTAATTTTGACTTTTTTAATATTTTCAAGTCTTAACTCATACTCTTGCCCTTTTATCCCCAAAAAGGTGACTTTTTGTCTCATGTTTTTGACTAAATCCTCCCAAATTACATCTTTACATCTCACAATTTTGACTTTTTGATTTTAAAATTCGGGGGCACATTAGCGACATAATAAAGAAGCAAAACGTTAGGAGTCATACGCTCGAAACGCAATAAACTTGACTTTCTGCACTAAAAATTAGAAAAAAGAACAACATGCCAAGATAATTGTGTGGGGATGTAATTACATAAAAAACTAATACAAACATAATAATGTTTTGAGTATTAAAGCTTAGTCATGTTTAAAAGGATGTTAACCCTAGAGATACCAGAAAGTTTCTGCTCTTTATTATCTTGGCACAGGTTGGGAATCACTGGTCCAAAAATTGATTAAAAGTTTTTTTTTTTTTTTCTTCAGTAGTTATCATTCTTTTTAGAATAAAAACTCAACACACTAACGAATTGTATTGTAATTTTTTAAGTAAGTAGTACTAATTTTACTATGGTGTATTTCAATTAGTTTTTTTTTAGTATTTTCAGCATCTTAGTATCCGAGCAATTTGTTTTCTTTTTTTATTTTCCTGGATTCAGTATTTTATCATAAGTCTGACCTCTTAACTTTTCCTGGTTTTACAAAACAAGGTCACACTGGCACTAAAAATGACAAACAGTTTCTATTTTAAGTTTATGGTTTCATCATGAAAGGTTCCTAAAATGACGTAAAGTGACTGAAAAACTGGAGGAAGAAGTTCCCACAGGGATCACCCCCCCCCCCCCAACCCCCTCCTCATGGAGCATTAACGACTCAGTGACTTTTCTTTCAGCTGCTCCACATCACAACAATAAACCAGCGTCATGTTTTCTGAGGGTCACATGACTCTGCAGAGTAATCACGGGGTTTGTTGCTCCCTCCAGTGAAACAGAAAGTCTGATACTCCCCTTAAAAAAAACAGTTTCAGCCCCTGGTTACATCAGCTGCATTGTCAGGGAGGATGAAAGGGTAAATGATCCATCTAAAATGAGTCAACTGGTAAATGGGCCTCGCTCCATTGAGCAGATTGAGTAATGGATTTGACGTGCCCACCTTCAAAAGCAGAAGAGCGAGGGAAAAAAAAAAAAAAAANAATTTTGATTTAAAATATCACAATCCAACTTTACATCTCAGATTTTGACTTAATAATCCCAAATTTGACCTTTTTTCCTCAAAATTTTGACAATTTATCTCAATTTTTTTTCTTTCATCTCAAAAAATTTGGATTTTTCTCCCCCTCTTTTTAAATTTTTTTTTCAAAGTTTCAGCTTTTAACTAAAAATTTTGACTTGGCCTTGTGAGACTGAGATGGCCACTCCAGAACCTTCACTTTATTCTGCTGTAGCCAATGGCAGGTCCACTTGGCCTTGTGTTTTGGATCATTGTCATGTGTGAACGTCCAAGTACGTCTCATGTGCAGCTTCTGGGCTGATGAGTGTAAATTTTCCTCCAGTATTTTCTGATAACATGCTGCATTCATCCTTCATTCATCAGTTTGGACCAAGTTTCCTGAGCCTTTGTAGCTCACACATCCCCAAAACATCAGTGATCCACCTCCGTGTTTCACAGTAGGAATGGTGGACCTTTCATCATAGGCCTTGTTGACTCCTCTCCAAATGGAACAATGTTTATGGTTGTGGACAAAAAGTTCACTTTTGCTCTCATCACTCCAAATGACTTTGTTCCAGAAGTTTTGAGGCTTTCCCATTTTTTCTTCAAGTGCCTCCTTATTGTGCATCTTGAAACATCCAGACCACATTTTCTCAGAGAGTCCTGTATTTCAGCTGAAGTTATTTGTGGGTTTTTCTTTGCATCCAGAACAATTTTCCTGTCAGTTGTAGCTGAAATGTTTGTTGGTCTACCTGACCGTGGTTTGGTTTCAACAGAATCCCTCATTTTCCACTTCTTCATTAGAGTTTGAACTCTGCTTATTGGCATCCTCAGTTCCTTGGATATCTTTTTATATCCCTTTCCTGTTTTATACAGTTGGATTCACTTTTCCTGCAGAAACTTTCACAATTCTTTTTCTTTCCTCATGACTCAGAATCCAGAAATGTCAGTGCAGTTTTGTTTCTAGGTGTGATGTTAGAAAATGAAAAGTAAGCTGAGGAGTAAGACATGAATCTGCTTAACCTACTGAGCCGTTTATTAACTGCATATAAAGATAATTTATGGATGGAAGAGATAATTCAGAAACTGGATGGTGGATGTATGTGGGTATAGTTTCTGTCTTTTGGCAAAGCAAGCTCAATAATTAATGTATTTATAATCATGATATTTGGAAAGCAGCAGATTGAGTTGTAGAATCTAAAGGACCTGGTGCAGCCCACACTTTAGGAATCTCTGGCATGACGGAAGCATTTTATGTTTGCTCTATTTAAAGAGGGGGTGTTATTTTGTCCTTCTGGTGCCCCTGTAGTATCTTTTCATGATTTACAGCTGAGTAAAATCTCTCCAAGAAATGTTTTTTTTCAGCCTCTGTCTTAAACGCTTTATTTTAGCTACTGTCACTTTAAGAAGGACCCCCCTTCGCTCTGATTGGACAGCTCTTTGGGGGCCTGTTGAGGAGGGTGGAGCTAGGTGAAAATTTTGCAGCGTTTTGATCAGTTTACAGACGGATTCAAGGATTTCTACCTGATGTTTCGAGAGCGAAAGCGAGAGCGAAGCAACAGGAAACAGCGTGAGGAGGTTGTGGTTGTCAGTGGTGGTTTCCTCATCCATCTGCCACAACGCCACAACCTCGCCAAGACACATGCAGTCACACACACACACACACTAACACACACATGCAGAAATCAAACCACTCGCCCCCTTTCTTTCTCTTCCTTCTCGCCTCACTAAGGATGTCTTAGTCTTCAGTTGCTATTGGTTACCTGGCAGTCCTGCTCTTAA
>RPOG01007081.1:0-20093 GCA_008086565.1 Thalassoma bifasciatum
ACCCTCAGCATAAATATGTATACAAGACTGTTTTGCTAAGAAACAAACACACGTGCTGAGCTGCTTTTATCTGCGTACATATTTGGAAAAAGACTGCGACAAACACTCTCCAACCAGACGCTTCTTTTTTCTAATCTCCTGTCCCATCTCTCTCTTCTTACCAAAATTTTTCTTTCTTCTTGTTTTGTTGATGTTTTCCATCCCGAGCCCCCCACCCATCTGAGCTTTCCAGTAGACTAATATTTGTCTTTCCACCTCCTCCCTCGCTCTGAACATCTGGACTGGAGCTCTGCGGGAAGACAAACTTCCTAGGCGAGCTGTGGTGTCTTTTTGATCAGTGCTTACATACATGTGGTCGGTTTACTGTGACCGTAAACATCATCCCCTGGACACTAACACATCGTTGCTCTGCTCAGTTAATGACTTAAGTCGTTAACAATATTTAGAGGGCTCCATTTAAGGAGATGGATCATTGAGTATGGTGTGTGAGGTTCCAGTTAGACATGGATGTATAGCAGAAACTTCACGTACTGAAAGAAAGTTAACCCAAACTTATCCAAAGGCTCTGATATTCCCTTGACAATCTGTTCATAATCTGTCTCCTATGTGATGTTACAAGCTGAGTCATTATAGAAACACTTGCCTCCTCACCTGGCATCATGTAGTTATTTGTAGCTGGATATTTCATTTAAATGTTACCTGCAGTAATCAAAATGTAATACCATCACATTGCTATAACTAAAAGGAACACAGCTGAAAGTGAAACCATTTCATATGGCTGGCACCTGATATCAGTTTATAGTAAAATCATGTGACTCAATTCACTGTTGGAACTGGGGGCAGAACTATTTGATTTCCATGTTGACCCTGAACTCAGTAAAATCATTGTGCAAACTCAAGCAGCAAAAAAAAAAAACCCAACAATTTAGGGACACGGTCAACGATCTCAGAATGTTGTTAAGGGAAGATGCGTCCATCAATTACCATCTAACCTCATGAAGCATTATTCAACAAAACAAGTAGAGCAGTGTGCAAAGTACCAAAAACATGAGCAGACACAATGAGCTACACAGATAAAGGGAAAACTGTCAACACAACAAAATGTATCCAGAGAATAAGAAATCAAAGAACAGGTGCAGACTTAATGATGTCCAGCTTCAGACCAGACTGAGGGCTTAAACATCCACCCACGCTCTCAGGTGTCTGGCAGCAAGGAATCGGCAAGAAAAACCGAATATGACTGTAAAACTGTTCATGTTAAGGTCAGCAGTTGATCAAACAGTTCAATTTTTTTTTTGGAAGTTGCCCCCCCAGTGACAAGATTGGATGCTCACTGGTCATCAAGTAGCTTGACTTTGAGACCCCAGCCACAAAAAGGCCTTTAAAAACATTCAAATCTACGTTGGGTGGATCTCTCACCATCACCATGGTAACCTGAAGTCTGAAACCAGAGTTATATTGATTCACAGCAAATAATGACCATTCACGTGCATCTTGTTGCACTTTTGGTTGATGCTGTTCTTCCACAGTGTCATCTACATCTATGTCTGAATCACAGAATTTATAATACACAGATGTTGTCTCTGTGACATCACCTATCTATTCTTTACAGCCCAGTCTGATGAAAGCCATATTGAAAATGCTGATCTTATCCTTGAGTTTAACTGAGACAAAGAGGTGGAGCTTCAGCCTCTTTGCAGGTAGCTACATGGTGCTCACCTGTCAGTCGATTCAGCCATGGCTTTATGGGCTAATGATAATGACCTCAAAAATAGCAAGTTACAAAAAAAAATAAAAATAAAATTAACCCTGTGGCTTTGCTTGGTGTGTAAGTAGTTTATGTATTTTTCTGTAGCCAGCATTGAGTGGTAAACCCTTGAAAACCTGCAGTTTTTATTGGTTCCACGTGAGATTCATTTTTCACAGGTGAACATTTCTAGTTGGTCTGACTCAGCTTTAAACATTCAGCTGTACTGCACCATCTCCTGAAGGCATTTTTAAAGCATGCTCATCTAGCCAGGTGCTATATTCATGTTGGAAGAGAAGGAGGGCGTTAGAATAATTTAAAATAGATTTAAAGAGACACACCATTTAGGGAACTACTGGTTTAAAAACTCTTGTGGTGCTACATTCGATATCAAGTCTGAAACATGGTCAGGGTGTTTCAGGGGCTGTTAAAAGGCTAAAGCTGAGTATGTTATGTCACCTTTAATATTGCCTGAAGCAAACGGTGAGGGAGGGAGCGAGGTCTGACTTGAGCCACACATGAAGTGATGCATGCAGCTCTACAAAGCTTAATTTCATACAATTTAACACCATTTGGAAGGAATTCAACAAGTTTCACAGGAAATTATTCTGCAAAGAGTGAATCACTCACATAATGTCTCATGATGTAGCAGCTGGATGAACTTTGAAAGAAAACCTCTGTATATGGTGATTTCTGTCTTTAGTTATCTAAGACAGGTTTAAAGAGAGACTCTCTTCAAAGTAGAAAACCTTCAGTTCAACATCCCTCTCTCACCAATATGATTGATACACTTTCGGTCATGAGAGTAAGATTAACAGGTCTAAAACAGAGACCTTAGCTTTACAACAAGTGGGGGAAAAAAATAACAAGCTTAGCTGCAAAAGTTCAAATTTTAAACCCCATGCTGAAGTCTTTTCCCAGAATCAGAGGCAAAATTGTGAAATTTGCTGGATATTTTAACATTTTTCCTTAAATTTTCAAGGTTTCTCTCAGAATCTGACAGGTTTTATTCCTGCAGGAGGCTGATGCATGACCCGAGGAAGTAATCAGATGGAGGGAAATTAATTTCACACCCCAGCCTTTATTTTGCAGCACCTTTTCTTTGCAGCTTCTCGTGTCTGAGGTGAAGATAAGAAAGATGAAGAACAGAAACGTGAACGTGCTCCTACTATCAATCAGAGCTCAGAAAGCCCACATACACCCCGTCTGAATGTCTGCAGTGCCGCCTGCGATCACACATGTCACACAGTCAAACAGCCTGAAGTTTGGTCCAATTTTCTGCGTGTGATGGAAGTCATTACAGCCCGGCTCCCCGCTCTGATTGAAGTCTTTTAGTCACAATGGGCCGGTGTGGCTCAGTCTGAGGCGGGTCACAGGAAGGCGGCGTGGTAATCAGGTGGGATTCAGGAGGGAAGATGTATTCAATCAGGAACATTCCAGCTACGCTGTGCAGGTCACAGAGAGGAGGATTTCATGAGCAGCACCATGTGTGGACACGCCTGTCAATCACAGACTCGCTTACAGAGCACTGGACCGCAGGAACACAGGGATTAGAGGAGGTGTGAATACTCAAGGAGGGGATACTGTAAAGCGTCAGGATGCAGAAAACATAAGATAAATCTTTGATGCAGCCTACATGTAATTCATAACATCTCTTTATATATGATACTCTGACTTATTATTAAACTATTCATGTTTTTTTCTTGCTTTATTCATTTTTTTGCATTTAATTGTTGTGTTTCCGCGACTGTAAAATGTATAGCTTGAGTAGCTATACCAAGCTGATGTGCTTGTGTTTCTGTATTTCAAGAGTCAAGTGAACTGTTGAAAAAACCCATGCACGCCCAGAAATGTGATTACCGTCTTTTTTGTGTCCTTGGTTGGGCTGGTCAACATAAGTTTGTTTTCAAATGTGCTTTGTTAACATATATTTACACTTTACATAAGCTAAGTTTAGATTATAAGTCCAGTTATTGTTTTTCTGCTTTGTGAATGAGGTGCTCACAGAGCTACAGGAGCCTAATTGGTCAACACAGCTGACAATCATTACAGCCTTCCCCAGGGGTGGGAAATTTGTTATTTTAAGGGGCCTCACGAGAAACTTGAATTATGTCAGAGGATGTTCACAATAATGTAGATTTAGTCCTGCTGATCGGTATTAACTTGTTCCCATTTTAAACCTGTAACGTCTTTATTCTTCTGGTAACCAAAATAATAATGATATTCTGTGTTCATATGTATATGAATCATTTTACGTGTAGCTTATTATTCTCCACAAATACTGTAAAACCTTACAACAACTTATGACAAAAACAATAACAGGAATATTTTCCATGTCATTTCCTCCTCTCCAGTGAGAAAAATCAAGTCTGTCTTGTGTTTTGTGCTTGAATTATTTTAGGAATAGCTGAGAGGCGATCATCGGTGATGGAGTATCTGTATCTGGAAATGTTGAACTCCATCACTTGTCACTATTCACACAGAGCTCACCCACGCAAGCCTGTCTGTGCAGACATACTGCAAATGTAGCACTTTTCAAAATAAAAGCAGCATAGCTGTATTACATGCGTGGCATTTTTTAAATTATTATTTATTTTCTGATTTACCTTGTGTAGTCCACAGAGCCAGATTTGGATCATTAGTTTTAATTTGCCCAGTTCAAGCTTATCCTTTATTTTAATGTCAGATAAATAATTGCAATTGAACATATTTGAAAAAAACAATTATACTGTACCACAAATCATCTTGATAGGAACTATCTGTGCTGACAGTAGCATGTGAAAGATGTAATTATCTGATGTGTGTGTGTGTGTTTTGAATTCAAAGTTTCACTGCTTTTCAACTCTCATAGCAGTGACCTTTGAATTCTGTCCTCCTTATTGTTACACACACCAGAAATTAGATTAATTTGAATTCTTGATCACTTTTTAGCCATTGGAAGAGCATCCCAGAGGAAAATTTATTCAAATTCGATCCACAAAGGCCATCTGTAAGGACACTTAATATTTTTTTCCTCATAAAGTGCATTCAGATGACACTTTACCATGTTTTAGACATCCAGATTGCATCAGATTGGGCGATTAGTGGATGCTTTGTCAACATCAGGGCAGAAAGTGAACTTCATCTCAAAGCAGCAGACGTTACAGCTCATATATGAATGGAAAATGCACATATTCACAGGAGGAGTCACTGTGCCAACATGATGCTGCAGGAAATAGCTGTTTTTCTGTAGATGGCAGTGTAGCACACATTTCCTTCTACTCAGTATCTGTGAGTGTGTGAGTGTCAGAGAGAGATATAGGGAGATTGGTCTCATATAATCAAGCCCTCGATAACCAAGATAAATGCCTTTAATGGAAAATTACTTTGTGTTCCTGAAATAGCAGCACTCCATGTCCTCACGTTTAAGTGACTTTTACATAAATGTGCAAAATCCTGCAGAGAGCTCATACAGATAAATGACTCCAACTGATTTGATTTCTGTCCCAGCAAACTGAATTGTTCTATTAAATAAAGAGCTTTGGGACAAACAGCAGAAATACTTTTGTGTGCTTGTCTGTGTGCGTATGTGCGTGTGTGTTTTAGGAGACGATTGATGGAAAGTGCAGATTCCTCCTCTTCCGCTACACAGAGTTGTCAGGAAAACAAGCCAGCTCTTTGAGAAAGAATAAACCGAGTCCTGCATTCATTTGCATTCATGTTTCCAGTAAATTTATTCCTCTGTTTTCCTCAGACAGAGACATCTCTGTGCGGAAAAGTGGCCACAAGCAGAGAGAGGAGGGCAGGAAAGGGATGAAACCCCCAAATAGAGGAGCAGATTTGGACAGCATTGGTAACGGAAACAGTAAATTTAGAAGTTATGGTATTGATAAGAGAGAGGAGGCTGGACCTGAGGAATGCTGCTGCCAGGAAAAGCTTTGACACGTATCATAGAGGAGGAAAGAGAGGAATGGCTTTATGTTGAAAGAAGGAGACGGATGTGACCCAGCAGTTAGTCACGTCCCCTGTGGGGTCTGGGGGGGGCGGCTGGGTCTCCCTGACTTTCTCCTGCTCGCTCCGTCTCTCTGTCAGGCCTCTTGCACTCTTGTCCTCTGCTCTCCTTCAACATCTGGAGTCTGTTTAGGATCATCAACACCAGAGCCCCCGCCATGACACCTCTCCTAAAAATGCCTGGGATCAGGCTTTTTTTTTTTTTTTTTTAAGGGTGAAAGGAATAAACAGTTCAACATGAACGTCCAGTCTGAGAGTGTTTTCTTACACTGTGCAGCTTCCAAGAAAGTTTCCCTTCCTGTGGTTTGCATTTATTAGAATTCAGCTCCAACTTCAAACTAAATCATGTTTGACTAAAAGCTCTGACATTCAGAAAAGGAAGAGCGTCTTCTGCATGAATGAAAAACACTTCAAGGAAAGTCCTGGCTCAAAAGCTGCAGTTTAATGCTCACTTTATCCCCATTCTGATTAAAATGATCAGACTGAAGATATCAAGTCCACTTTTGTGATCTGATTTTTGCATGCAATGAGACATTCAATCAAAACAGCCTGAAAACATGCACAGAGCTCTCGAAGATATTCATTCAACTTTTAAAGTTACTACCTGGCAGTACCAGCTAATTCAAAAATGTCTTTTGATCCAAAAGAGGAAATTGATTGTCGCTCTGAAAATCAAGATCCATCTGTTCTCTGTCAGTGCAGCAGACATTTTAACAGTATGATGGTTACAATCCATGGTGTAGACAAGCAGAAATCGCAGTGGGACCACACACTGTGCAATAAATGTTGGGTTAAGTATTTATTTCTTATTCAGCGTTTTGAAGCCTATTGTTGTTAGGAGTGATATCGAAAATGCTGGAATCAAGAGACAACTTCGCACCCCCTCATTAACATATATAATGCGCCTCTGATTAAGCAAACTTAATATCCTCTAAACTGCTGGGTTACAAAAACTTCACCACTCGTACATTGTGTGCAATACAGAAATTAGCTCACATGTAACTATTACAATAAAAATTGTCCTTGTTTGGCTTGGTGTGTATAGGGTTTCTAATTCTTCCAAAACCTGCCTCAAAGAGATTTTTGAGGGTCATCTGAACACCCAATCTATGGTTTTGAGCACTTTCATTGGCTTCATCACTCATGACCAGAGGTTGCAACTTTAACAGGGCTGGTAACAGGTAATCTGACTGTGATGTAGCTGAGAGAGTCAAAGTGGGTAATTCTTTTAATTTGAAAGTGGGTGTTTTATTTTGAAATCAGTTTCCTTTTAAGCAGCAGTTGCAGCCATATTGAAAATTAGAAAGCACATGTTGGATTGTTGCCATTTCCATCCATCCATCTTATTGTTTTCATAGGGGAATTGCCAGTAAGTATATTTAATTTGGACACTTGAGAATAATATGATCATTTGAGGATTTGTTGCAGCTGTGTTTATTAAGCCATTCACTTACACTGATCTGTTTGTTTCAGTTTTACCTCTTCTTCATTAAAATTATATGGTAAAAGTATAACAAGTACAACACATCTCCTGTTCATTGGTGGATATTTTTTTGAAGTAACAAGTTACGCTTGTTGTTTCATACTAGAGGAGAACAGTCTTAAAATTCAGGTAATACTCTTTGGTTAGAGCTGTATCTCCCACTTGTGCCAAACAATTTTCTGCACACTCACACTATGAATTTTATAACAGAATACAGATGATTAGACTAATTGTTTCCTATAGACCAAGCAACAAGTGGGGCACTTCAAAGACCACTGATTAACTTGCAAAAATGTAACTCAAAGTGACTGATTTGCTTTGGCACAGAAGTCTGCCTTTCTTCCAGACATTATCCATCTGTGTTGCTCCATTTATGCCTTGTTTTATCACTTTTGCTCACCAGAAATACAAGCATATCAGCTTAACGTGGCTGCATGTTGCAGTACATTCTGTTGTCCTGAATGATGCCTGTGCTCCCATTTATACCAAAGAAACTTAAGCTTACTCCAAATGGCTGTGTAAGCCTTGATCATTTTCACCACCAATAAACCTGCGAAGATATTTTAGATGCCATAGGTCATGAGTATGTGTCTCATAAAAACTGAACATGATTATAGACAGCATAACAAAAATAAATGTGAGTGGAGGGTGTCAGTGTCCATAAACATGCTTCACATTATTATGGCTCCCCCATATTGACCACACTGCCCTCAGGTCTATTGAAATAGTACTGCAGAGCAATGCTGACAAGATGTAGAAGTATGTAGTGCTCATAGCACTTTAGCTTTTTTTAACCCCCTATTGCAGGTGCATCAATAGAACAAGTCTTAACTTTTGGCTCTACAACATAAATGTGTTCGGCTAAATGTGAGCTCAGCTTCTGTTCATTGCTCTGATAGTCTCTGGTTAACATGATGAAAATGTTTACAGGTGCAGTGATACTAAAACTCAGCCACTGTTTGATGTTTGTTGTTTTTTCTGCTGGTTAACAACTTTAAAATGAGTCATGTGTTTAATTAGGAGGCTTAACATAAGCTGTAAGCAACGGTGTGTGTATATGTGTGCGTGTCAGTGTGTGTGTTTGTGTGTGTCTGTGTTTTCCGTGTTTACATGGAGCTGCCACAGTTCCCCTGTGGCCAAAGGATTAGAGGTTAGCAAACACCTCTGTGAAAGTGTTTGACATCAGGGCCTCGATGACGGATTTTCACGCTGGTCATTCGCCAGATGAGCACACCATCCATTCTGTGTTGTCACAGAGATGACCTCTGCACAAAGGCTCATGGGAAACTGCCGGGTCTGAGGGGCTGAGGTCTGGTCCACAGCTACAAGATGCTGTAAAAACAGGAGATTGGAGGGGTTGGGTCGAAGCTTTAAGGTATGGGTGTGCTGACAACTGTAAAATGTGCTGTTGAGCTCATATGAGGCATACGTGTGCCATGTGTGTGCTGACATGCCTGATGTGTTCTGCTTCAAAATGAGATGTGTTTCAGGTCAGCTTACATAAGCGTGTGCAAGTTACTGCTGGAAGTATTTGCAGCTGTATTTTAGAATTTCCTCCACCCTTGAAGATTCAGCTCAGTTAGAAAGTTAGACCATCTGTTTCTGTATGCTTAATTGAAAATTTTCAAACAGAAAATGCAAATTTAATATGAAATTCAAGCAAAATATGACTCTAAAGAGTCACAAACCAGCTAAATAAGTTGCAAATTCAAAGCTCCTGCAAGGATTTCCAAGTCGATTGTTAATTAACAATCAATATCAAAGGTGCATAGCCAACAATATGCAACCAAGACCAAATCACAAAGAATCTACTGGGTCATTTTTTTAGTGTTGCAAACTGCTGGCAGGGTAGTTGTGCAACACTGAAAAAAACAAAATATTCTATTTGGACAAATCCAATGGCAAAGATTAATAATGTGACACATTACAAGTGTGTTTTTTTTTGTTGTTTTTTTTTGTCAAAAATGTAGTTTACACACACACACAGTGTTTCCTACTTATAGTACAACTTCATCCCCTTGTGTTCCAGAATGTTTGCAGACAGAAAGTTCCACACAAGAGCTTTAAGTTTGCATACAGCTTTGTATGTTCATTGTTGAATAAAACTGTGACATATTGCATCACTAATATATTGCACTCAAATGAATTTTATTAAATGCAAAACTCTCTCGTCATTTTATTTTAGACACAAACAGCAGTTCCACAGTTATCTTGAAAAAGAAACCATATCACTGATCGCTCCTTTTAAAAGTAATTTAGTTCCTTCACTGATTAATTGATTTTAAAAGTGACTAAGTTGCATTACAAGTTTTTCTATTCTATTCTAGCCACATTTAGTTTCTGGTGACAACACCCCCCACCCCCTTAACATAGAAATGTCGACTGGTTTTGCCATTACTCACTTAAATGGCAGCGGATTATTAACAGTAACCTCAACAGTGTAGCCTTTCTCCCAACATTCAAGTTCAAATTAAAAACTGTTCCCTGAAAAAAAGTATATTTTCATTGCAAAAAATAAAATAGGGACAGTCTTTCTCGACTTCATTTAACATAAATTCCTTTTTTTTTAGATAAAACTGGCTGCTTGGTGAATTTTACACATGAGTTGTCCTCATGCTGAAATGTGACTTGTCACATACGTGATGTCACTCCCTGAGATGCAAAAAGGAATGCAAACACTTCTTTTTACTTCGGAGAAGGCCAAAAATTCACAGTGATTTGATAAGTAACTTTAATCTGATCACTGCTTTGGAAATAGTGACATTTTACATTACTCATTACTCAAAAAAAGGATCTTTGGATCAGCAGCACTGGACCCAAAAATTCATATCAGCATTGAAAAGTCTTGAAAAAAATCTAAATGGATAATAGTAAGTATAAGATAAAGCAAGCCAAGATTATATTCTTCGCAGACAA
Organism: Thalassoma bifasciatum; assembly: GCA_008086565.1. Taxonomy (NCBI): domain Eukaryota; kingdom Metazoa; phylum Chordata; class Actinopteri; order Labriformes; family Labridae; genus Thalassoma; species Thalassoma bifasciatum. The sequence continues at coordinate 10,137 of RPOG01007081.1, forward strand.
GCTAATAATCCAGTATCAATTAATACAGCTGACACCTGAACCTGTCCTTGACAAAATATAACCAACCATAAACAAGGTAATGATGTATTTTTAGAATGTTTCTTTTCTTTTCATCTTAGTTTAACTTGAATATTAAAACCTTTTTTTTTTTTTTTTTTTTTTTTACCCAAGCATGTTTGGTTCTCCTGACGTCATGCTTTTGGTTTCAGATGTTGGAAACAATATTTGACAAAATAGATTTTAAATGACTTGAATAACAAATATTGATTTCTACTAAGCTGTACTACAACAAAAAGCTAAAAAAAAAAAAAGGTTTTGCTACTCCCAGCATTCACTACTGGTTGAACATTTTCAGCATGCATTGTCTGTGTACATGTGTGTGTGTGTGTATGTTTGTGTGTGTAAACTGAGGCTTGGCTGGGGGGGTCCACATGGGAGAGGGCGGTAGTTCCTGGGCAGCAAGCCTCTAACAGTAAAACATTTCAGAGACTGTCCGTCACAAGCATAATGACTTCAGCAGACCGAGCCTGGAGTTTGGCTTTTCCCCACCACCAACACCAGCAACCGTAAAACTCTGCATGTTTGGAATGCAGAACATGGATCAGCAACACAGAGACACCACCGACGGAAAAACATTGTGGCTTACAAAATAAGGTGCTCAGGGTTATTTAAAAATGCTTAGCAGGCTTGTTCTGAGCAGCAGGCTGTGATATGTTTGTGTACAAAAAACAGACGTGTGATACACAGTGATGTGCACGACACTTCAGAGGGTGGAGACGCTGAATGATTCATGGTGTGGTGTAAGTGACAGTGTTTACAGGAGGTCATACCAACAGGCCAGTCCCCCTGACCTTTGACCTCTAACCCCGCTGAGGCTAGAGGAAGAGTAAGTTTACAAAATCAGAACAATCAAAAGACAGAGCATCAGAAGAACATCATTGGACTGAGAGGGAAGAATAAAATTTGGGGTTTTAAGGATGAAAAACAGAGCGTGATGAAGTAAACACAGAAAAATAACATTATGGGAGAAAGTGATGATTATGGTTTGCAGAAAAAAAAGAAAAAAGAAAAACAAAAGAAGGAAGTCGTAAAGATGGGCAGAATGGCAGCAGCAAATACAGCGTCTGTGAATGACGTTAACCCTTCGACAAACCATGTCAAATCCCCCAGCATGAGTCCATTAAAGTCCCTTATCTCAGCCCACCTCCTTCCTACAGGGTGGAGGTGGAGTTCAGTTACTAAGCTGACCTCCCACATGGAACCGGCAAACGGCAAAGGCAGGGATCTCAGCGTGTTTCTCTCAACAGCAACTTCAGGGGCTGAGAGATTAAAGCAACAGTAAAGTACCAAAAACTGCACTTCCCAAAGCGGCCACTTGATCCAAAACCCAAAAGTGACTCTGTCCTCATAGAGCTCCAAGTTAAAATGTCCTACTTGACTGCACCTCTGAACATGTTTAACAGTGCAGAGCAGATGGATGTGCTTGATTCATTTTCTGAAATCCTGCAGATCCATCTTGCCAAGCTCCATTGACAAACAATTTCAGCCAGTCCAATATTGACTGAACCAGTCAGGGAAGAGAGGCAGGAGCTGCAGATGTGACAACAGCAGGGAGCGCCTCGGCAATATCTGCAGTTTCATCAGAAATGGACTCAATTTCTTCTTCAAAAGAAGAACAGAGAACATCACTTGAAGCCTTTCTGACAGGAAACAGTGTTTTTTGCTCTTTTTCTGACTCATCTATTGTTTCTCAGCAGCAGAGCACATCTGTCAAGTCACACCGTGGCTTGATGTGGATTAGTCTGTGATGAGTCTGTCCAGCAGAACAGTCGTCCAACCACCAGCTGTTTTTTTTTTTTGTTTTTTTTAAAGGTCCCACCTCTGTAAACAGTTTCGAACAGCTCTTTCCCGGATGGACCAGTGAAATATCTCAATGGCAGATATATGGAACTGTCGGTCTGGCGTGTCAGGTGAGATCATGTTATCATGAATCTGTGTCAGTATTTCTATTTGTTGAAACAAATTTTTGGCACAAAGGTTTACATAATGTGACGACTTTCATTTGGAGCTGCTGCTGTCTGCTGAATGTAATCTTATAAATCAGTCACTGACCTGAACCTCATGGATGTGTTAGTGGTTGGAATAAGTTTTCATGCAAACCTCAGACTAATAAGCTCTACTTTGAAATTAAATTGTGCTCCTCTGTTCTATTAATAAGTGGAAATAAGATATCACTTTTATAAGTTTTTTACTCACTGTACCTACTTTGTTAGTCTATTTAGCACATTAGTAGCCACCAGATAACTCAGCTTTGGACATTGGATGTTGTACTTGGTAATGAGCCAGTTAAAATGTCAGCTTCCCTGCACTTCAACCTTTTCACAAACTACTCTGAGGATGAGAGAAGGAAAGTGAAGAGAAAGTCCAAAACCTTGACTGCAAAAAAAGTATAAGCGGGAACAATTACACAGATAAAGAAAAGAGTAAAGCAATCAGGAAAAATTGTTCATATGTCTTTAGTGTTTCCAATTCCATGATTTTTTCCTATAGTAATGGTTAGCATTCATCCAGGTTTACATTCTTATACTGTTGGAAAGACTATATCACATTTGTAAGGAGCACATATTTGTGGGATGAACACTAGAGCTAAGTATGATGGCTGCAAACTGCAATTTTTGCCAAATCTTCTCTGCCAATGCCAAACAGCTTATTCTACCATTGGTTCGTTTGGAGCTGTCCAGCAGATTGGATGATAAAAATCTGAGGAAACAAGACATATTGGCAATTTAACAATTTATTCATTTAACAAACAGGATATTCAGTAGCATTAGGAAGAACCATACACAGCCAACCATGTGTCAGTAAGCACCTTGGAGTTCAAGAAGCTTAAAACAAGAGTCTGCTGCAACAGCAACAAGAAAGATGTAGGTTTGAAGTTAAACTTTTGAGTTTTACCACTTTAAGTTTTATAATTTGTTAATCCTTAATAACAGAGTGTATCATACAAACACTGTCTCTGACTCTTGATCACAAAAAAAGGCTTAAAGAAGTCATTACAGTCTGGAGATGGCTTTTTGGTTGAGAGTGATGGCTTTAATCTTAGAGCGGGCTACATGACGGGTCAGGCTGATGAGAGAAATGACAGAGATTATTCCGAGGTCAGTGTCATTTGTAGCTGGTCCCCGTCTGCTGTATAGGTCACCTCCCCAGGAGCCTCCACGGGCGCGGAGCCCAACACCGTCACTGTGGAAACCAGACAGCCGCGGGGGGGATTAGACAGGATGAGCTGTCAGGCCTGAAATGAATACAGTATGAAAGTGGAGAGTCTGTCACCGGAGGAGGCAAATGGCTGTCAGGGGGCAGGTGAGAGGCAGTCTCATTAGGATGGAGTGTGTTTGTTGTCTCCTAACAGCTTGATGTGTGTCGTCGGGGGCTGACAATGGATTTTACACAGGAACTTTCCTGTTGTTGCATCATGACAGACAATAAGGACTTTTCACTTTGATCTTCAGGCTGTCTTCAGAGGCTCATTATTTAAAGGTTAATCAGCAACAATGGCCAGAAAATGAGGTTTTTCATGTTTAACTGAAACTTAAATATTTGATTAAGTGTTTTGGGGTTAAGTGTCCTAAAGGTTTAAAACGTTTGGGGATCAAAAAAGTTATACACAAGTGACAATGTGTGTTGATGATAGCAAGCAATCCTGAGTGGCTATGATAGCGGCAGTAACACGGAGAAAAAATGATACTTTATTTGCAGCTTGTCTCATTTACTTGCAGGAAGTCAGGTGTATGGCTCTTGAATTTTGACTGAATCTTGACTGTTTTTACTGTCTAAGGAGCGTTTACAAAGCTACGACTGTTAGCCATGGTAGTAGCTACGGTTGGAGGCAGTGAGCATGCGCAGACACTGACACTGAGCCATGGAGGAGGAGCCCAGTTTGGATGTTGTGTGTAAAAAAAATAAACGAAACCTTTCAAAAATTTCTGAATACCCTGCCTTAAATCCATATGAAAAATTCTTTCTCCAGCACAGGGTTCTTTTTTGTCAAGTTATCAGGCACTTACACATTTATCTGAGCCTTAGTACAAACACATCAGCTTTCAATGGATAAATTCTGATCAGGCCAGTTTGCCTTTAACCAGTGTTAGTACATAACTGCAGTGAAGCAATCAAAAAGAACATTTCACAATCTTTCTGTACATATTAGTCATTTAATACACAGGAACTGGTCAAAACTGAGCCTCAGCCTTAAAATACTGGAAAAGTCCTTTGAGAAGTTTTGGTAGACACGTAGTGCAGATGTTTCCCAGATGGAACATTATTGGGAGAGAAAGTCCCTCTTTCTGTTTCTCCCTGCTGTGCTGCTTTGGAAGAGAAAGGAGGGATTTTTCTCCCTAAATACGTACACTTTGGAAGAAAACCTTTTCGGGATGGATCAGGCAGCCTTGAAATGACTTCATATTGAATTTCAAAACAGAAAAAATATTGTTGCTGAGTTTATAAGTTGCTTTGGACTCACAGCAGCATCTGATGACAACTTACTTGTGCTTTAAAACTGACTTTTCTTCATTTTGAAACATTCCCTCTCATCTAAAAAGTTATGTACAATGTGTCTATAATTGGACTTCAACATACTCTTACATAATTTGTGCTTTTATTCATACTTAACACTACTTTTAGAAGGCATGTCAGTTGCCCCTAAAGCAGCAATAATAGAGAGAAAGTTATTACACACTTTATTCTGGGGGCTTTCACTCTTTTCTTCTAACTTAGAGCAACATTGTAACATCCTGCCACTAATGCTCTTCTTCTTGTTTGTCTTGTGAACAAGTCAAATGTTTTGTTTCCAGAAGAACTCACTGAAAATATTTGTTTTGCTTATAAAAACCTCCCCAATAAAACCAAGCAGAGCATTGCTGACATGCAGATCAGGCTGACAGCGTCACAATGGCTGTTTTCTTAGAGAGTCTCACTGAATGAAGAGCCACTGAGGTTCAGTGCCCCCAGGTTAAAAAAAGACACCACACAATCATTGGGCTGGTAAATGAGCTTCTATTGTTTCCCCTCCAAGAGACAATTTATCGATTCACCGACCGCACTCATCTCTGAGTCAACAAAATCACAGCAGAGTCAGTCTCATCGCTTTAATCGAGAGAGAAATGTGGTGCAAAATGTTGTTAAAACAGAAATATAGGATCTTATGGGGCTAAATTTACAGATACACAGCACTGCAAGTTGTGGATGACAGCTGGGGCACATCATATTGTAGTCACAACAACAGATCAGGGCTCAAGCTCCTGCAGTACCATATAAGAGAGATAGAGGGCAGTGTTTGTCTTATCAGGTCATCACTCTTCCAGAGAGCACAGAGCAGAGATGAGCTGCTGAAACATTAATAAGGATCAGAGCAGAGGAAAATGCTCAGTGAATCATTTTTTGGAGCAGTAGAATACAAAAAGTGAAATATAAGATAATACCCCAGTGAATGAAAAAAACAAATACAAAACAAAACTCGATGTCCAAACTTTATTGAGCTCCATAAAACAAGTTTAGGATCACTCAATGCTCGGTGGAGTACCTAACCTACACTTCATCTCTACAGTACCTTGTTGATCCTAAGAATGATTACTTACCTTAATTGGCACTCTTCTACTTTTGTCTCCCTTGAAGAGCGTCTTGAGAACGGTCTTGAGTGCATCTGTCTCTCTCGAGGGGTTCAGAGTGGTTTGGTTTTTGAAAGCTGTCTCATTTACCCTGAAAGAGTGAGTCTCCAGCCGGCGCTCTGCCTGTGCTCCAACCCTGAAAACAAAGCTCAGCTCTGGACTTTGATCTGGAGCTACATGGAAAAGAAATGTCACCGAGTGATCAATGACATTACATCGTGTTTGTTTTCTACTTTTAAGCTTGAACAAGATGCAACTCCTGTTTTATAAGTTTTACATCACAGACTTTGAGAACTTGACAAAGCTGCCAAGATTTCTGGCCTCACTTTTTGTAAGCTTTGAACATTGGCCTCACCATTGTGGTTTTCAGGCTGAATGATGCAGTGGTTTTAGTACTGCAGCCTCACCGTATGAAGGAGCTGTATCGTAGGAGCCTCTGTGTGAAGTTTGCATGTTCTCCTCATTCATGCTTGGTGTTCTTCAACTTCCTCCCTTAGTCTAAAAATATGCTCTTTAAATTGGTTGGTCATTCTTATTTGCCTGAAGGTGTGAGTGTGTGCCTTGGTGGATGTCTTCCCTGTGATAGGCTGTAACCTGTCCTGGTGTACACCACTTCGTGCTCAGTGCTCCAACAGTGCTGTTAAGATAACAGGTGCATCTTGGGTTGTAGGAGATAGAAGGCGCTATATCTGAGGGAAGAGTATTTGTGCTTCAAAATGCTTAGTTAAAACTTAACTTTGTTTGCATTTTCTGTGACATGAGTGGCTCAAAACTAGGCTTAGAAATTAATTATCTAGAAAACGAACTGATATTTCTTTTTAATGTCTCTTCAGGCAAGACTTTACCGTTATTCAGACAGTTTTGAAATGCCATAATTAAAAATGAACACAAAATAAGAATCTGTAGTAAGTGACAAGCTTCGTAGAGACAAATATCTATTTAGGATCTAAGTCTTGTTGGTTGCATCATGACTACATCTTAAACTTCTGAAACACTATCCATTATGCAAAAGGAATAAATGGTATTCAAAGGACAGCCATTTATTTTAGTTACCTTTTTCTACTGCAACAATGACCCACGTTTTGCTTCATGAAAGAATAACATAGAAACTCAAATCATACTGTCATTTTTTCAGATTATTAAGGGGTCTTACTATTCTATTCTATTCTATTCTATATTGTTCTATTCTGTTCTATTCCGTTCTATTCAAGCATCACTTTTGAAAGCAGAGGCAGAGCAAGCTTTTTATGTTCTGTCTTGAAATCCAGCTACTAATTTCAGTCAAACTGTTTCCCTTTTTTAGCATGGAAGCATGAAACCATGAATGCTAGTGTGTTATAGTGTGTTAGTTAGATGTTTAGAACAACTCATCTGAGTGATTTATGAAGGACACACACGCTCAAACACACACGGACACACAGTCCCTGCCTCCCTGCTCAGACAGAGCAGCAGACAGGACTGGTTCAGGCCTGTGCTGTCGCTCGGTGCAGACTAAACAGTAAACAGACACCTCACTGGGCAGAGTCAGCGTTTACAGAACTGCCCATGAGAAATGTGCTCTTAGTTTGTTCTGTCCAACAGAACAAACTAAAACTCAAATTTTCCACATGCAACATGATCATAACTTCTCATATCCAGAGTGGGAAATCCCCTCTCAATTGTTTTTTTATTTATAAACATGGGTGTTTGGCTAGTTTCTGTAATTACAGGGAAATGTGTCAAATGAGAGTGATATCAGAAAATGAATGACTCACAGACTCAATCTATAAGTTCACGTCATGTGAAAATGAGTTCAGTGTAATTCTTGTGTGTGATGCCTGTCAGTGCACTTTTTGTGGTGTGGGCTGTATAATGGGAGGATCTGGCTTCATAATGGGACCCTCTCTATGGGCCCTGGCCCTCCGCCAGAAACCCCAAATGCCTCTTACTGCCTGTTGGTTTAGCCGTTGATCCCTGGAAGTGGCGGTGGAGGATCGTGGCTGTATTGGTGCTGGTATAAATCACAGGAGTTGGTTACTGTGGTTGATGTTTTACATCTCTACAATGGGCTCAGGCTCTTGTACAAAACTGAAATACTTATTTAACAGTGCTTAAAATAGTCCTCTGTCTTCAGATAAGCCTGAATCAGCAGGCCACAACACAGACCTTCGATGCTGTATGCTTCTTTAATCAAGCAGAGCATACAGAACTTACTTAACAATACATCCGTCTCATCCACTTATGTGCGAACCTCCACAGAGTCACAGACAGACTGAATGACAGACTGACTGACAGAGGAGCAGAGATTATAGCTGCAAGGATCATGCTCTCTAATCAGCAGCAGAAGTGAAGACATTAGAGCCCGCCAAGTGAAGCTTTTGTGACTCTGGCTGGTACATAGAGCAAGGCAAATATTTTGTGTTTGTAGATTGGTTCCATTTGTAGAGGAGGATTTGTAGAGTTCAGGGTTTTTGTTGTTTTGCTGAATCTTAATTATCATCTTCGTCAGCTAAACAGACATTTCAGAGAAGCAGAACAAGTTCTAAACTTGAGGTTGTTTGGGAAAAGTATGATTGTAACATATTACCAAGATGAGTCATTGTCAGGCAAACAGCAATAGGACTCAGGGTTGACCTTTGACCTCTCATCAACAGTCGCCCACACTTTATTAAAGGCAGTAATGCTGTGAATGTTTGTAATTGATTTCTTCATAATCCCAAAAACATTCCTGACTGGTTCCTGATTCCCTCCCTCTGTAACATATCTAACATGTTAAATAAGCCTGTGTGAGACCTCCTTTCTTTTAACTTAATGTGTCATATACAGGGATGAGTGGTTATTTTAAGGTAAAGACCTTGCCCTGCTTTATTTGGGAAGTTAAACCTATCTTAACCTAAATCTTTGAAGGGCAAAATTTGAAAAAAAAAAAAAAAACCTCATGCAGCTGAACTACTACAACTAACACTGGTAGGCAGGACTCTGCACCAACTGTTAACCCTGGTCAAAACACGTCACTACACTTTATGAAAGTCAGAGTATCCTGGCTAGTCTAGACTTTCACATTGTTTCAAGATTTAGAAGCCAAAAAAAGAGGTTTGATTTTTTTGCAATAGGTGAGACCAGTTTTTTGACAAGCCTCTGAGAAAAAGGTGGAAAATCACATTTCAAGACACCTTCTTTGGCAGATGATTTTACACATCAGACCTCACATTTGGCCTGTAATATCTTGACTTTATATAATGCTGAACATACCATGTTTAACACTTGAGTTCGAAGATCTTTATCTCATGATTAACTTTTTCATGAAGAACCTGTTAAAAAAAGAAAATAAATCAAAAATCATATAGCTGGTCAGCCGAAGTTGTATTTTGGCCTTTTCTGAAATGGCTACTCTCATGGACTCATCCACACACTTTTTTTCTAGGAAAATCATTATTGATTTTCAAAAAGTTGCAGTCAGGATAAGGTCTAAATTGTTACTAAAAAAAATTTTCTGCATTGAAAAAATTCCTATTTACCAAGAACCACACAAAGAAAAGTGGTCAAATCCACCCATTTTTCAAATAAAAAAACACTATATCAGAAACAAACATGACATAGCAGTATTTGTTGTGAAATTAGATAAATGGGATAATACACATCTCGGCACGAAAAAATAAAATAAAATAAAATCTGGCAATATTTCAATTGGTCTGGCTTTGGAGGGTTAAAAAGGGTTAATGCTTAGACTTTTCAGGCCAGATTTATTTGTTTAATGACATATTTAACCACAAATAGGATAATAAACTCAATAAATCTTGCAGAGCTAAGTTGAAGATGGCTCCAGAAATTTTAAAAGTTGTTTTTTTCTGAAAGAAGCATGCAAACTGCAAACATGAGAAGACTAGAAGAAGCAGGATCGTTACAAGGATTTTACATATGAGTTTTTAGGATTAAAAAATTAAAATAGCACCAAAAATGACCATGTGGAGCTAATGTGACACATCTCTAACCCTTTTTAATCTGTTGATGTCTTTCTGTCATAATGTCTGTCACAGAGCTCAATCTAACACCTGGTGTGTGAGTGTGTGTGGTCAGTCGTGAAGCCCTGAGAGAATCTTTATTTCTATACTTGTAAAAGAGAAAAAATGTCTAACAGAGAGAGATGTTTGAAGACATTCACAGATAAAACCATCATCTCATCTCTTCTCATCAGGCCTGCAGGCTTATCCCACTCATTTCGCTGTGTGAGGGCCGCGGCACACACCCCGCACACAGCCCCCCCTCGCTGTAATGAAAAGTGTTATGAATGTATGTGTCTTAATTCTCTTCT
>RPOG01007083.1:5262-20079 GCA_008086565.1 Thalassoma bifasciatum
CCCGTTTCTCTAGCCGCCATTGTGCAGCCAGAGTCTGCGCAGTAGAGAATTTCCAGTGGAGCCAAGTAAAAAAGAGAAATAAAAATATTTATTTCTTCTTCTTCAGAAGGTTTAGTCTCCTTTTGGCTCTTTCCCGAAGTTTCTTATATCCCCGATAAAAACTACTCACGAACGGCAGCTGTCAACTATCGTAAAACGAAACTTATAACACGGTTTTTAACGTCCAATAACTAATGAGAAACTAACTTCTCTGAAAAAAAAACACCTGGACACCATGCAGCCAGATGACATCGTCATACCACCTTAGCGTAAAGATGAGAGAAACGTTTCTACGAGGTATCGTAATTTTTTAAAGTTTTCCCGGCTCATATCTGGAATACATGGGGAGGCGGGGCTTATGACCTATACTGCAGCCAGACACCAGGGGGCGGGGCATCTGCTGGAGGCTTCAGTTTGAGCCGAACGTCGTTACGTCCACTCATTATACAGTCTGTGATCTTGATGTGGACTTTAGCCACATATAAAAACATGACATTTTCTGAAACTAGAGACTTTAATCTTTCAAGTGAGGTGTCACTGATGAATTTTGTAGTTGTACAGTTATAAGCTCTGAAACACAGCATGGTACAAAGGGCAGAATTGGTGGGATATAAGGGGTTTTAATTCATCAAGACACTGATTTTTTAACACGTACTTTGTGACTGAGCTGAATTATTTTCACTACAGTCTGGCATCTTTCAGATCAAACCATCAGTCAAGGAATAAAATATTAATCTAAAGTGGAGCTGGTGTCATTTTAAGACATAAAATATGAATTATGGTTCAATAAAGTGACAATTTGTGAGAGTTAAGTGGAGATGAAGGAGTCCCGGGGTGGTTTAACTCTGTAACAGTCTTTCTAATCCCTGAGTGAACTTCTTCTCAGGAGCTTCCTCCTCCTCTTCCTCTTCTTCCTCTTTGTTCCGTCATCATGTGAGATTGAACAAACCCTCCTGCATCACTGCTGCTCTCTGTGCTGGACGGAAATGCTCAGTGTTGTTGGTAGGATACAGGCCTATTGATTTCAGTCTGCCTATTACTCCTGCTCCCCTCCTCCTCCTCCTCCTCCTCCCATCGCACTCACGCTTCCCACCTCCCCCTCTCCCTCCCTCCCTCCCTCCTCCTCCTCTTCCTCCTCCTCTGCTTCTCTCTCGTCTCTTCCTTGGACTGCAGCACTGAAACCGCTGCATCGCTCAAGACAAGAAAGAAGAAAATCTCCAACGCGATGCTTTCTCTGTTCCCTGTTGCTGTTTAGAGAGAAGAGGAAGAAGAGGAGGGAGAGTCAGTATCAGCTCGGCACGATGCACCGCGGTCCTCTGCGCACTGTAAGTCTTTCTCCTTCTTCTTCTTCTTCTCTTCAAACGTGCGGACGAACTAGAACTTCATCTCCCTCCGCGCTCCGCTCCTGGCTGCACGTAGATCTCATCTTTATCCGCCTTTTTGGATCATTTAATATGCAAAATGGAAACTGCAGGTACTGGGGGGGATCCACACTGGTGTGTCTTTAGTCTAATGGCGATGATTGTATCAGTGTGCGCGTAATTGACGCAAGAGTTGGAGAACTTTTGAAGAGTTTGAGCCTCTGAAAGTAAGTTTTAAATACATTTTTGTTTAAAATACATCACATTTGATCAGAAAGTGATGATTCTGATCATCAAATATATTTTTCTAATGAGCATACAGTTTGAATTTCCTTCAACACTCAAAGCATTTACCATAAAAAGCAGCAAAATAAGCGAAATTAAGCAGCTTTTGCACAATTTCAGGTCTAATTCTAGAGACTTTGCATATCTTTCCATGAAAGTTGTTTTAATAATGGTGTTCAGGTTGTTTCCATCCTTTCTTGCTTAAAAATTGTGTTTAAGATGAGTTTTCACACGCACACATCAGAGGTAACCCCGTGTTTTCCTGTCCGTTGCACGCACACACACACACACTCACGCACGCGCAGAGCAGCAGAGGAGTGAGTCTGCAGAGAGCACACACTCAGAACAGATCCATCCATTACCCGGGATTTAATGCACGGTGCAGCGCGCGGACAGTCAGCTAACTGTACCGCGCGCCGCGAAGGCAGCACCAGGATTGATTCTCAGACTGCAGGACAGCCCAAATCTAATTACGGGACGCGACTTGCGTCAAAAGACTCGGCGGTGATTGATGTTGCTTCCTGTACGTGGTCTGTGGGCTGAGCTCAGCCGGTGGAAGCTGCAGCAGTGGAACAAAGAAGGATGAGTTTTGCATAAAGCTGAGCCACGAGGCTGAATGTGAAGTTTGATCGAATGAAACATAAAGAAATTCCAGCCAGGTGTTTGCTCCCAGGCACTTTGAATAGTCAGTAAATTAATGTTTGCCTCCGGCCCGGTGCACCTCTGTTTGCTTTAACTCGGCCCATGACAATCAAAGCCTCCACTCGCTCTATTTCACCTTCTTCCATTGTGCCTTATCTCTGCTTCATCTATATTTCATTGACAACTAAACACACAAGAGGGTTCAGCTTGAATGGGTCTGCACTACATGTCATAATGAGAGCCAGGAGGCACTCTGTCAGCCAATCAGCAGCCCGGAGAGAGCGGCGAGGAGCATCATCAAGCTGTTCAAATGTGCAACCATTCAGAGAGAGACAGAGACAGAAAAGCTCAGTGGAGAGAATCCATCTGACTCTCTCGTCTGTTGTTAAACTCCATGAATGCACCAACTCCTGAAAACTTACAGAAATATTCATGCATGAGTGGACATTTCAACCTTTATCCAGGTTTCCTCCAGTGTTGAAGAAAAGTCAGAAAGTATGCAGGCAGGAGGTTGGTGATGACGTGTATGTGACTTGGACCAACCCAAAAAATATTATAAAAACAAGCTGATAAGTAAAGACATTAACTACTATCCTAAAGTTGGTCTCTGTAACTTGCTCATTTGACCTGTTACCAACATGGAACAACTGTTCCAAAGCAGAAAAAAAGAAAAAATGTTGACTTAAAGTGTCCTCATGGTAAACAAAACTGGCCAAAGTGTCCTTGTGGGAGCCAAAATGTGCAAAAAATATCCTTTTGGGAGCCAATTGCATGCTACAGTGCTGTCCTGTTTTACAAACCACGTGAAATCTGCCCTTTTGGCTGCTTAAACCTTGATAAACTGCCCTCTTGGGAGTCAGAACTGGCTAGAGTGTCTGTTTGGGAGCCTTAACGATACACAAGTGTCCTTTTTTTGGAGCTAAAACTTTGCTACACCGCTTTCTTGGTTGGAAAACTACACAAATCTGCCCTTCCGGCTGTGTAAAACTTGATAAACTGGACTTCTGGGAGCCAAAACACATACTTTAGTGTCTTATTGGTAGCCACAACTTTCTACAATAGACTTTAGGGCCAAAATGTGCTACAATGCCCTCATGGAAGCCAAAACACATAGTAGAGGGCCCTTTTAGGAGCCAAACCTGTGTTTAAATGTCATCCTGGTTGGCAAACCACACTAATCTGCCCCTCTGGCCTTTCAAAACTTGATAAACTGCTGTCCTTGGAGCCAAAACACATGCTTTGGTCCCCTCATGGTAGCCAGTATGAGCTTAATAATAGCTGTTAATGTTTCTTAGGGAGCCAAAATGTGCTCAAATGCACCCATGGAAGCCAACATGTGACCTGAAGTGTTATCTTGGGAGCCAAAACTGACTCCAGTGTCCTTTTGGGAGCCAAAACAAGTGCAAAAATGTCCTTTTGGGAGCCAAAATGTGACCTGGGATGCAATCTTGGGAGCCAAAACACACCCAAACTGCTTTTTTGGGAGACAAATGCGTTAAAGTGCCGTCTTGGTTGGCAAATCACAAATATCTGCCCCCTTTGGCTGTTTGAGACATGATAAAGTGTCCTCTTGGGAGCCAAAACACATGCCAAAATGCCCTCTTCTTTGAAGCTTAAATATGCAACAGTGCCTGCTTAAGAGCCAAAACAAATGCATTATGTATTTACATTTTCTCTCTTTCATCCCTGCTGTTAGTGACGTGTGAACAAGCAACTTTGAATATTTTAGAGCTGCAGAATTTTTCTGGTATACGTATGTTAAAGAAGCTTCTTCACTTCTATTGGCATAGCTTTGATCTCTCAGTTTATATGTGTCATTAAAAAGGATCTGTGAGACATTTACGTTTTCTTCCCACCTTAGTAAAAGAAGGATGTATTGCCACCAAAGATGGTGTTATTGAATAAAAAGTATGAGGAAAGAAATGCATTCGTTCTGTCGACAATCCACAGTTGTAATGATTCAGCTTCTTTGAGAAAGCTGAATCATTTGTGTCTGTGTCTTTGAGCTCGGATTAAGAAAATCTAAGAAGGAGAAGGAAGAAAGGGAATCTGAAATAAAATCAGGATTTATTAGAAAGCATAAGAGTGTTCATCTGTTGTTCGCTGGCTCATGCAGGGTGTGTCCAGACCTGTTCGGAGCAGTCTGACCTCAGCGGGGTGTTGACGTCACCCTGGTATAAATAGCGTTTACCCTTTCTCTCTGAGCCATCTGCTTTAAAAACGACCATTTAAAACTGTTCTATTACTGTGCATGAATAAACAAAAGTGACTCAGGAATCTTCTGATATGAAGTTTTTATGGTGTAAAAAGAGGTTTAATAAGTATAGCAGGGGCGGATCTACAGGGGGGGCATTGGGTGGCAGCTGCCCCCTTGACTGACTACCTATGCGATTAGTCAACATTATGAGAAAAAGTCAAAATTTTGAGCTTACAAATCACATTTTTGAGTATAAAGGCAAAATTTTGAGATAATTAGTCAAAATTATGGGACAAAAGTTGAACTTTTTGCCATACCTCAACTTTTTTTTGACTTTCTATTCGAAATTTTGAGCTTACAAATCATATTTTAAGTTGAATAGTAAAAATTTGGGGATAAGTAGTCAAAATTATGGGGCAAAAATTGAAATATTGAGCTAAAAAAAATCTAATTTTTGATGTAAAAGTCAAAATTTTAAGCTAATTAGTCAAAATTACAGGACATAAGTCGAAATTTTTGAGCAAGTAATGATTAGATTATGAGTTAAGAAGGCGATTGTATGAGATATCTGAGTCAAATTCTGAAATACAAAGTTGAAATTGTTGGCCAAAGTTAGAATTTTTACCAACAAAAAAATAGTTGAGTTCAAAAGTCAAAATTTTGAGACAGTTAACGAAAATTATAGGGCAAAAGTTGAAATTTTGGGTTTATAAAAATCAAATTTTGAGCTCAAAAGTCAACAATTTGAGATATAAAAGTCAAAATACTGAGATAAAAAGTCACAATTATGGGGCAAAAGTTAAAATTTATTTGCCATGTATCAAAATTTTTAACTTTAGATGTGCAAAGGGGACATCTCAACATAGTCATTTTTTAAAATTTGTTATTTTCTACAGGCAGAAATTGGCTCAATACTTCTTTAAAAATTTGCCATTATACAAATTTTTCACATAAATACAAAAGAAGTGTTTTAAATAAATGTTTGGGTTATGAAGCTACTTTGTGGTCTTTGGTAGAGGGTCCTCTTTGTGGTTTTCAGAGTATGGTCCCCTAATGTTAAATTAATCCAGCACATAGTCTTCTTCTTCCATTTTACCACCATTTAAAAATTGACTGCCCCTCTCTTGCCCCCCCATAAATATTTTTCTAGATCCACCCCTGATGTAGAGGTTTGAAAACCTGCGCACGTTCAGTCTGAACTTCCAGCATTTTATTTCCATATTTGAAAATACAGTAACGCAGAAAGCTCCTCTTTAAGATCTGTAATGCATTTATATACTGACGGATTTCACATAGAGATAAATGAGCCCAGGTCAAAAAAAGTAAAATAAAAACAAACAAAAAAACAAACAAACAAACACTCTCCAATCAAAGTGCGGTTTGTCCGTCCTCGCTGGGACCTCCACAGCAGCTGGCTGGACTCCAGCAGTCGGTAAACCCTCACAGCTATCATTATATACAGGCAATCAGGCAGCTGTGTGTGTCCATGTGTGTGCGCTCCACTGCCTCTGTGTGTGTGTGTGTGTGTGTGCGTGTGTGATAGTTTTGCAGGCCTGCATTAGAGAATCTTTGAATGAATCCTCCTCTTCCTCCTCCTGTTTTGCCTTCAGTGCGTCTCTGAGCAGCTTTGGAAACGTTCTCCATGATTATTACTTTAATCTAAACCCAGGATCCTTTCGCTCCCTCGGCGGTCATGTTTCTTCTTCGTCTTCTGCCTCTGGAGACTGCGTGTTTTAAGTGCTTCTTCAGCTCAATGGCCTGTTTTTTTTCTTCCAAGGAAGCAGAAGAAGAAGTTCCTAATGCAGGAAAAGTTCTTTTGTACATTTTTAAGGAGGCTGATCAGGGTTTTCATGAAAGACGCTCTCAGGTTTTCTCCCACAGACCTGCAGTAAAATTCTCCTCCAAGCTGAATATGTTACAACACCTGTACTGATTCAGCATCTTTCCACTCACTTTTAGCACCATCATTGTTCCTTTATTTTCTACAAAATTCACATTCACTTGTTACAGATGCACTCTTGTGTTTTTGCAGCCTTATCATGTGATGTAGCTCTTAATCTAATAGAACGAGGGGTCATTCCTGCTTTTGCTTGTTTGCAAACCAGCTGTGGAGACTTGAATGGAAATTATCAATCTTTAGCTGTGTCTGGTTAAATATAGAACCAGGTTTGCATGCTCTGCCTGGAGGAAAATTCAGCTTTCTCCATCCGCTCTGCATGCTGCTGGCTTTTATTGAAGATCTGCAGCATCATCGTTCATGGAAAGCTAATGAAAATTTGTTGAAATCATCTCCTAGAAGAGCTCTCTTGTCTTTTTCATCTGCTGGACTCACTGGCATACACAGATATTTTGAAAGGCAGGGGTGAAAGATTTAAAAAAGGACCATACAGCTCATGTTTTGACTCCTAAGAGGCCAGCTTATCATGTTTCAACCACAGATTGGTATAGTTCCCCAACCAGGATGGCACTTTCGTTTGTGTTTTGGCCCCTAAGAAAGTACTTTGTGGCGTTTTGGTCCCAACAACAAGGACACTTTGACTAATGTTTTGGCTCCAGGAAGGCATTTTGACACATTTTGGCTCCCAAGAGGGAACTTAAGCACATGTTTAGGCTCCCAAGAAAGCACTTTTTGGTGTTTGGGCTCTCAAGAGGGCACTTTGACAAGTTTTGGCTTAACCTCCTCAAAATCACTATAGCACATTTTGGCTCCCAAAAGGGAACTTAAGTGCATGTTTTCGTTTCTGGGAAGGTACTTTTGTGTATTTGGCTCCCAAGAGGCCACTTATGTGCGTTTTTTTGATCCAAAAAGGTCACTTGAGCATGCTTTTTGGCAACCAAGAGGACACTGAAGTGCATGTTTTGGCTCCAAAGAGGGCACTATAGCATGTGTTTTGGCTTTTGAGAGGGTATTTGGCGTATTTGGCTCCTAAGAGGTCAGTTAAGTGCATTTAATGAAAAAGGAAAGGTCAATTGAGCATGCTTTTTTGGCAACAAGAGGATACTGAAGTGTAAATTTTGGCTCCCAGAAAGGCACTTAAGCTTGTGTTTTGACTTCAATGAGAGTATTTTGTGTATTTTGGCCATCAAGGTGGCACTAAGGTCCATTTTTGACCCAAAAAAGTCACTTGAGCATGTTTTTTGGCAACCAAGAGGTTACTATAGTGCATGTTTTGGCTGCCAAGAGGCCCCTTATGTGCATTTTTTGATCCAAAAAAGTCATTTGAACATACTATTTGGCAACCAAGAGGGCACTATAGCATGTGTTTTGGCTATGGAGCGGGTATTTGGCTCCCAAGAGGTCAGTTAAGTGCATGTAAAAGGAAAGGTCAATTGAGCATGCTTTTTTGGCAACCAAGAGGATACTGAAGTGCAAATTTTGGCTCCCATAAAGGCACTTTAGCTTGTGTTTTGGCTTCAGAGAGAGTATTTCGTGTATTATGGCCACCAAGAGGACACTTAGGTCCAGTTTTGACCCAAAAAGGTCACTTGAGCATGTTTTTTGGCAACCAAGAGGTTACTATAGTGCATGTTTTGGCTCCCAGGAAGGCACTTAAGCTCGTGTATTGGCTTCAGAGAGGCATTTTATGGTGTATTTTTGCCCCCAAGAAGGCACTACAGGGCAAGTTTGGCCCCAAGGATGGCACTTTGGCATGAGCTTAACTCCCTTGAGAGATCACTAAGGCACATTTTGGCTCCCAAGAGGGGAATTCAGTGCATGGTTTTATGTCTGAGAGGGGCTTTAACATTTGTTTTGGTGCCTGAGAAGACAGTTAAGAGTATTTTGGCCCCAAAGATGATACTGAAGCACACAATTTGGCTTATGAAAGGACAGTTAAGCGTGTGTTTTGGCTCCCAAGAGGTTACACTAGCATATTTGTGCCTCCAAAGAGGAAACTGTAGCCTGTGTTTTCAACATTTGCTCTCCTCTGTGCACACTCCTGGCTGGACTACATCACAAACCTCTACTGCACTGAAAGCAGCATTTTCCTTCTTGATTCAAGGAAACTTTTTTAGATCAAGGTTAAAAAGTAGAAGTGCTTAAACTCTGAAAGGCTGCGGCTCATCATCCTTTTGATTTGAGATGTTCGAGTTTCCGGGAGAGCCGAGTCAGGTCTGCACGATTAAATCAAGGACTACCAAGAGGGTAAACTCAGACGTGGAGCTCATTTCTTCCTCGGATAAATAGCTTGTGCATTAAACTGTGATCTCCTGAGCTTTTTCTTCCCAAACCACGACCTGACTTCATGTAGCATCTGCTGAGCTTGGCGTGTTCTCCCATTCACACGATGTGCATTAGCAAACGCTCACTGCAGCCATCTGTGGGCGCCGCAGAAAGCCTGCAGGGCTCTGCACACACCACTTGCATTTACATATTGTTAACCAGTATGGGGTCACATGCAGATTTGAGATCTTTCATTTTGAGAGTCTTATACCACACGAAATGAGCATGATTCTTTTATTTTCAGAGGAGAGTAACGTCGTGCAGGAAGCATTCGTGTTTTTTTAACCGTGCACCTCATGAGTGTGTTTGCAGGGGTCCCAGAGCGTGCACCTGCAGAGCGCACGCCCGTGTGTGTTCATGCGTCCTCTCTCTATATATGTGTGTGACTTGGTGAGTGATTAATGAACGTATCTGGACGGCGTCAGCGGGCCATGACAGCACCACTGCGAGGAAATCATTTCCTCCCTCTCCGTGGACTGCTGATTCAGAGCTCGCAGGAATATTTGCTGATTTCTGAAATCACATCATGAAGGTGCCGTTATAATAACCCCGATCACTGCAACACAGCAGAGAGGAAATACAGGCGGCCGTAAATGATGCTAGATGTGTGTTTAGAGGGGGGAAAGGGCACGTTATGGGCTCAGATGTGGCAGCTTCACGTTCCCTTACATCAGCAGGAACGCTGCGGGAAATCGCCGTATAGGTTTCTTCAATAAAGCAGCAGACGTCTGGACTGGACTGGACTTCAGTGGATTATCTCTGGAGCTCAAAGACGGCTAAATGTCAGCAATAATAACCATTTGCATAAGGAGGAGAGCGCTTCGCCCATCATGAATAATAAAATGCCAACACAAGAGGGATACGCTTCATATTCTGCATTACAATCACAACCATAACTTTGAAATTTACTTGGTTTCGAGGATGAAAGAGGGAGGAAATGGTGAACCACAGAGAGCAGAGGATTATACACACACCTCTCTGCCTGTTTTGCACCATTATTCACTTTCCCTCTTTAATAAAAAGGTCTCAGTGTTGCGGTGCAGCGGCAGTTGATTGGCTATTTTCTTCTTGGCCATTTGGTGCAGAAACTCTCAGAGCAAATCATGAGGTCTAACACAGAGTTCAGCCTTTAGTCTCAGCTGTCAGACGCTGAGTTGGAGGAGCTGCAGCGCTGGAAATGAGCTCGGGGAAGTTTGCGAAGAGGTTTTTAAGGAAGTATGTCTCTGCATGGAACGAGCTTCTTGTTCTGTGATGATGAAGAGCAGGCGACTACAGCCAAATACACCGAATGAGAGCTGGTAGAGTCGGGGACAGGTTTCCATTGAGTTTCAGCTCATTTTTCAGCTTCACCAAGTCTATATTGTATCTGCAAATGGAGCAAAAATGACCTTTCTAACAGCGTATTATTCCTTATCAATCAGATTCTTTATGGATCTGATCTATTAGATTTCTAATGCTGACAAGTGTTTTTGTGGAGTATTCACCCAAACTAAGATTACAAGCAAACTCAACTTCATCTTCAGGAACTGTCTCCCAGCTTGCACGTCGTTTCCTCAGGCAGTTTCTCATCGAGCATCACCTAAAAAATCTGAATCATCCGTTAAAGAGGCATTTCAAGCAAAACTACTATTCGATAGTCACTACAAACTACAAATAACTTTCAAAGTGATTTTGAAAGTCTCACTTCTGTATAGACCCAGGTTGTCCAAGACTGGATTGACTCACCGCACGTAGACGTCTCTATGACATCATCACACCAGCTGAGAAAGTCAAACTTGCAAAAGAGAGATGTGAGATTTTCTCAGCTGAAAAGGATTTCTTGGATTATTTTGTTGTAATGATGGACACTGGAGTTGAACCGTCTCATAGAAAAAGAACAGAAGAACAGAAGAAAGCTAAACAGAACAGTGATAGAGCACGAGCTAAAATACAGGCTAAGCTGTTTGTGCGAATGTTGATTCCTGTCCACATGCAGCAGTTATTCTGCAGTGATCTGTTCAAACCTGAGAGTCTTTCAATAAAATGAAGAGCCAGGTTACGTTTGCTCTGCTTGGTGAGGTTGGAGTTGGTAGATGAGCACTGGTAGGACACAACCAGGATTCACTAACGTTACATGTTGTGGAAATGTGTTAGAGCACTGGGCTGTGAGTAGCACTAAGCATGGACAAACTTTCAAAGTTTGCATGTTGTCACATTTTGAAAGATAAAGAAACACATTACCTTGCTGCTTTGCATCCTTGGAAAGTTAATAGGAAGATCTACTCTCCAAAACAAACGCACATTTTGGCAAGTGCCACGTCTGTATGATAGTGGGTGCTAGTGCTCATGGGAAATGGAGTCTTAGTCATAGAAATACACTGGCTTTTCCTGGATATTCCTCACAGAGATTTAAAGACTGATTAAAGTTTTTTGGCTAGGTAGTAAAGAATATGACGTAGGTATATATTCTAGTTTTACCAAGCATAACTCACACTTAACCCAAGATTTTGTTCTCATTTCCTGGAAGTTCCTCTCAGAACTCATTGATGCTGCAAAAATGACAGTTTCTCGCACCTTTTTTACTGGTGACTGACTCTGATGCTTCTTCATGTTAGTGGCCTGTTACCGAAGTTTTTTGTTTTTTAAAAGTGAAAAGAAAAGAGCTTTCAGATGCCCCACAAACACCACTGCTGGTAATATCACATTAAGACCAAAAGCTGGTAAAAATGATAGAAAAAATATATATTTAAAGATGAGATATGGGTATTTTGGTGCCGAAGAGAAAATGTAAGCATATGTTTTGTTTCCCATGAGGGCACTTTAGCTTGTGTTTTTGCACCTGAGAGGGCATTTTGAGATGTGTTTTGACTCTCTTAGAGGGCAGTTTAGTGTATTTTGGCTCCCAAGAAGGCACTTTAGCACACATTTGGATCCAAATGTGGCACTTCAGCATGCGTTTTGGCCCCTGAGAAGGCTATTTCCCCTATTTTGTCACCCAAGAGTACATGAAGCACATGTTTTCTTTCCCATGAGTGTACTTTAGCTTGTGATTTTGCACCTCAGAGGGCATTTTAATGTGATTTGGTTCCTTAGAGGGCAGTTTAGCATATTTTGGCTCCCAAAAACTATATTTTAGCTTCTGTTCTGGCTAGTGAAAGGGCACTTAGGCACATATTTTCTCCAAAGAGGGCACATTAGCTCAGGTTTTTAAAAAAAAAAACTCCATACGCTCAGGTGTTGTTTGTGCCTGTTTCAGCCTCTGTGAGCGGAGCATGCTTACAAACAGCAGGGGTTCATGAAGTCGATCCTCTTCCTCTCGTAGTGGTCAGATTTGAGCCTGATACTCATCAAACTCTCAGCGAGAGAGCAGACGAGCTCAATCTTTATCTCTGTTTGCACCAACATTCAACCTACTCAAAGCTTGAGCAAAGACGAACTCAAACTCTCCTCTCTTTCGTATTTTAAACAATCAGATCAAATCTAATTCCTGGTTGTAGTCCTGAAGCTGCAGCATGGTGAGATTTCCCTCTCAGTTTCGTGTTTGTATGAATCCACGCTGGGTGGCAGACACCGTCTCATCACCACGTCGTGTTCAAAGTTAGTTAGAACACATTTCTTACTTCATTTCATTGCTGCATTGCACCAAAATCTCTCGGGCTGCTCTACGTCGCTGTGGAGCCGCGGTGCTTACGTCCAGATGACGGATTCAAACTGATGTTTTATCTAATGCTGCAGAGCAAAGGTGAGCAGAAACACCATACATCAAACTGCCACTGTCTATTTGGGCACTTAACCCAGTCCCAACACCTCGGTGTATGCTTTCCACTCCGGGGACTGCGGGTACTAATAGAGTAGAGCTCATGGAGGTCTATGAAAGATGGATTTTTTTCTTTTCATTCACAGATTCAATCACAACGTAAAACTACTAAGGAGAAAGTATCAAATCCAATGTGAATGAATGAACTAATCTATAAATATTAAACAGTGCAGCCACTGCCGACCATGAGTCCTCGTTTCATGTGTGTTCTTCCTGTGCAGAGCTGCTGTGAAATTGGCCTGTCACTAACAGTGTTTTAAGAGCTTTGGAGTGTAATGTGAGGGCCTGGAGCTGCTCACTCTCCCCCCCTGCAGCAGTTTCAGGGCCTGGGGACCTTTGGCTGCAGCTTGGCAGACAGACGGCTCGGGTCTGATGTGTTGACACGTCTGCTGAGGGGCCACAGTGGACGGCGCCCGGGGGGAGTCAATCATACGTGCCGACATGTGCAGGAAACTCAGACATGATTGGCGCTGGCAGAAAACATGGTCTCTGAAGATACAAATTCACAAGGATGGAATAATTCTGAAGACGAACAAAGATAGAAATGTGGACAACATAGGGTTTTCCTGTTTGCTTTCACTTAATTCTTTAATGTCACTTCCAAAGATGTATTAACTTCCAAGAAATTGTTTTCAGAGAGTATGAATGATAACACATAAACTTTTCTTTCACTCCTGGTTAGTGGTTGGGTGAAGATATTATATCATAATGACGACAGAAACTTCCAAAATAACCCCGATCAAAAGTTTACACCCCCAGTTCTTAATCGCGTGTATGTCCCCCTTTAACATCAATAACAGCTTTGAGTCTCTTGTGGTCGTTGTGGATGAGGGTCTTTATTTTCTCAGATGGTAAAACTGCCCATTCTTCTTGGCAAAAACTTAATTTTCAGGCTGTCTTGCATGAACTCTAGGTTTGAGAGTGGCTCAGTGATATTGAGGTCCGTAGCCTGAGATGGCCACTCCAGAACCTTCACTTTATTCCGACATCACTCCTACACCTTGCTACTTTGTTTGCACCATAGCACACGCTGTTGTTGTGATCATGTGGGCTCTGCATGTTGGATAGAAGAGATGGAGCAGAGACCGGGATGGACTGCTTGTATTGGAGATTTTAGATACAGGTTGATATGATCTGATATTTATGTAGCACCTTTCATACATAAAATACAGCTTTACATTTAAAGCAGTTAAAACAAATTCAAACAAAGTGGGGCAATCTTAGATAAGAGCAAAGAACAATACAAATCAAAAGCTAAAACATGGTGACAAGTAAAAAGTTAAAAAACAATTCAGGTAAAGATCAAACTAGTCTAAAACAGGTCTGAGACACTGGATCAAACCTTAACTACAAGGCAGAATTTGGACCAATATCCGAAATCATCATCGGATCAGGACACCCCTACTTAATCTAGGGAGTTTTAGTCAATGGAAATGCCACAAAATGCGTGCCATATCCCAGAGGAACCAAACCAAACCGCTTGGTGGAAATGAGCTTTCAGTCCAAACTATTTTTCTGACTAACAGGCCCTCTGGCAACAAGGGTTGGCTCCCTTGTCCCTTTCAAGAAAGCATGTCTGCAACAGTCTAGTGTCTAGGATGAAGTGCAATGATGTCACAATCAGTCTGTCGGCAGAAAAAGGCGCCAATGTTGTTGGTCTGTAGGGATGTTTTTTTGTTGGCTAAGATGGAGTAACACCCTGAGACACATTTTTAATCCTTTCCCAAACTGAGCATCTCTTCTAGGTGCAACACCTTCAGCCAATGAGTTTTGTGTGTACCTGATTGAAAATCGACCAATCACTGACTTGATCCTTGAGTGACCTCACTAATGCAATTTTCGAAATAGTGCTGTGTGACTTTATGTGTGCTTTGTTTAGTTTTAATTTTTGTGGATGAAACAACATCCTGATACTTTCACAAAACCATTCGGCGACTTTTGGCTGAATTTGATGCAAACATTTGTGTTTTCTTATCAGGATTACAATCAGCCAGCTGTCTTTGGCTAATTCTTGCCTGAAACTACTTTTGTCATCGCCCAGTTTCTAATCAATGGCTTCATGTTTCTCTTCTAGTAAAGCTTTCTTCTCCAGTCGCAGCAGATCTGCGTTTGTATCAGCTTCAGAGAGAAGCTTGGCCGTCTCAGTGACCAAATGTTCTTTTGAAGTTCCTCTCTTTGTGCCAAGAAACGCTGCAGTCAAGTGTTTGTGACAGGCGGCGTTTAATCAGGCTAAACCTGCTCTTCTCTCTCTGTCCCCACAGGCCGATCGTCTCTT
>RPOG01007084.1:0-20073 GCA_008086565.1 Thalassoma bifasciatum
TCACACACAAACACACACCATACCGCTTGAGTAGACAGAAAGACCTGAGAGACGGCATTTGGACATGCACAGAGAGAAAGAAAGAGAGAGGGGTGGGAGAAGGAGAGTGATCACTTCTAATAAAATGGTCCTTTACAATCCTGTTATGCATATTTGGCTTGACATGACCACATTCAGAGGAAATCATTAACAAGTATATAGCGGACATTAATATTGCATTTGACAGCAGACAGGTGGCTGGCTGAGAGCAGATGTTAGGAGGCAGAGGGAGACTGAATGAGAGGGTGATGGAAATATGTTGAAAGATTCTTTCACATGCATGTTTTTTACCAGAGTTTGTACACTTTGTGAATAAATAAGTGAAGGCAGATGAAATCACTGAGTTCACTCTTGTATAGACTGATGGGCAATATACCTCTAAAGCTCAAAACATAACATTTTTTTTAATTTAATTACTTTTTTTTTCCCTTTTTAAGTTTTTGGAAATTGAGCTCATTTGTGATTTAAGACTACACAAGGAAACTTTTATAAACTTTTCATTGACGTTTTCGATCCGAATCATCCAGTTCAAACAGCCTGGTAAAAAAAGGCATGATAACAATCTATGACTAAACCATCAAACACTAGTGTAAGTTTGACACTACATTTGAAATGATGCGCAGTACAGCAGCCATCACATTATTCATCCTTTCAGCTCCTCTGACTGCTGTACACAAAGCTCCACAGTGTGGCCAGTCAGGGAGGCTACAACTGGATGACATAATGCTGTTTTCCATCCAACTTCTCTACTCCCAGGATCTGTACAGTGCAGAAAAAGGTGTGTGTGTCTGTGTCTGTGTGTGTGTTGGAGTTGTAGGGCAAGAAATTGTACAAACACACTGCTACGTTAGGATAATGACCTTTTTTTGTGACTTGTCGGTACATCTGAGCCCATCTTTACATGTGCAGCCTGTGATTCCGGAAAACAGCTTTTGTGGCGCCTAACACAGCTTATGTAATCCACAAGCTGTCTTTATTCTCTTCTGTTTGATGAGGAGTTACTGCTTCACAGAGTGACATACATTCAGACAGACTGGTCTGGGTTGGTCTGACATCAGATGTCTGCTTTTCTTTTGTGTTCCTGGTGTATTATTCTTAGGATCACAGTTTAGATCACAAGAGTTTGGACAGCTTATGTCAAATCTGCGTGTTGTCATGCATCAGAGGTGTCAATGAATTCCTATTCAATGGAAACCTGAAATAACCTACAACAAGTCTTCTGGCATAAATATGCAAAGCAAGACTTGACATTAAGTGAAGCAATCAATACTGATGAATGTAGAACCTGCTAAACATCCTCCATCTCCTTTTCCCAAAGGAAGAGAAAAGCTTGAGGAAAGGTAAGTTTGTGCACTCAGATGGAAGGCTGAGAAAGAAAAATCCCCCTTCAATCACATATCAAGCTAATAAGTTTTGTATCCTACCAATTAGCATTGACCAGCTACTGCTAGCTGAACAGCATCCCAGTGTCAACACCCTCAACCAACCCAAGCGCCATTTATTTGAGCTCCAAGCACCAACAGTATGGATACTACCAACCTTTCCTATAAGCTCCCAACAAAAGGATGAGCACCAAGAGCCATCATATCACCATGGTTATCAGGTGGGTACCTGCCTGGTGTTTCAATCTTTATATTTTATTTTTGCATGTAAAATTGTTTATGAATGATTTATAGCTTTCAGAGGTGATAATTTTAGCAGATATTTTAGATTTAGTCTGAGTTTTAGTCATTAAGTGAAAATCATTATTGGGGCCAGTACTAATTGCACCCCTTAGCCCTCCCTCTTCATCTTATTACTTTGTCTATCCATTCCTCTTGGCCCTCTGTTTTTAAAGCCAAGGAGAAGGGGTGAAAACACGTCCAAATGAAAGGAGATGCCACTCGACTGCCACTAAGTCATCACTTCTGGCCCTAAGATTATCGTGGAGTAGCAAAGAATTAAATATAACAAAAATGTGCATGTCATTCCTGTGAATACACATAATCATGCTGAATTACTTGCATTTACGGGTTTCCTTTCATTCCTGCTCTGCCATCTTGTCAGCGGTCACATTGTATCATGGGAATTTTTTTATATCCCTTCCTTACAAGTGAGGTCCGAGTTTATCTTAGTTTCAAGAGCTGTGCAGCCCTCCCCCTTACTCTTACAGAGAAATGGGATACCCCTTCACTTGATGCAAAAGCACAAAAACCAAGGGCAAAAGGGTAAAACAAAGGGCCAACCTTAATCGTACCCCGTGGTCTCAGTCACATCAAGTAAAGAAAGGTCATTTCTCAAAGTAAGTAAAAACAAAACACTCTGTGGATACTATGGCTAAATGAAGGTGTGATCAACACAAAACAGTTACACTTATGACTGTCTATAAATACACCTGCAGTAACAGACAGATTACTGCACTTCACGCTGTATCCTCATCTTTGATTGTGGCAAATTGATCAAAACCTCAGAACGTCTCACTGATTGTGTCTAGCAGATCACTAACTACGACAAATTGAGCTTTTGACAGTAACAGGAACAAAAACATCAAATATAAAAAAATGTCAGCCCATTAGCTGTTTGCGGCTTTTTTTTCACTTACTTCGGGGGCTAATATCACTATTAAAATTTTTAAAAAGATGACTGAGGGCAGTGAGAGCTAATACTGGCTGCATAGCTGCAGCAGGTCAGTGACCAAGGTAAGACTGTGGCCCTGAGCAGTAAGTCTGTCAGAGGTATGGGCTGTTTTTATTATAGGTATTACCATGGCATTACCACCAAATTTACCAAAATGGTGTCAACAAAGGCAAAGAAAATTAATTACTCTCTTTCCTAAATATGTGATTTCTTACTGACCGTGTGACTCTTAAGCTAAGGGGCCAGGAGGAAACCCACAGGTCAGGAGGCAGGGACTCTAGGAGTCTCCATACTTCACTCTAGCATTTGGAACCACTCTCGACCTATCACAAATTCCTCCTTCTTGGCAGTTGTACAGTTTTTCCTCTCTCTCTTTCCTCTTTTCATCAGAGCTGGCAGTAGAACTGTAGTCTACATTCTGCACTAATTAACAACCCTCAGAGAAGGACCACCAAACTGGTGAACTGGCACACTCAGCGCACGCTTACAGTAAGACTCTCCTACCGTCGGTTTTTATCTTTCTTCATTTCCCCTACTTCCTTCCAAAAGCCGGGTTGTATTGACAGTTTGTTGCATTAGTCAACAAAACTTTCAAGCTGAGATGAAACTCCATGTAAACTTGAGCCTCCTCCAGACCGCATACACAAGCACACTCTCAGACACGAGGAAACTGATCTAAGCCCTTTCTATTAACCCTGCTACAAACTGTGGCATGGCAGCTCGCCCTGCAGTGAAAGCTTGCTTTATGTTATCACACTGTCTAAATAAATAAAGTAACATCCACTGAGGATGAGTAGGCAGCCTCGACTCTATGACACTCAAAAAAACCAAACACTACCTTTTCTCAGTGTGTACTTTTTTTTTTTTTTTTTAAATAATATAAATGTATTCTCTAAATTAACAGAATCCATCCTAACCCTGTCTGAGATCTGCTTGTTTTCATGACTTTGAATGTCATGAGCCATATGTATGACACTGTGGGTCTACAAGTGAATAAAGCAATTGCCAGGTCTGGAACAAACAGGTAAATGGGTCTTATCTCTAAATTCTTTGTGTAGCTCCACTCACAGTGTCGCTACATGCTCCTTTGACGTCTTAAGACCCTGCGCCCACATATCTGGACATTACATTTCTGCTTCTCAGACCCATGGAACCTCATTTTTTTTAAAGCTTTGACCAATTAGCTACATCTAGAGACACTTCCCATGTCATCTCTTGATCAGTCAAGTTTTTATACATACTGGGACTTATTTATCCCAAACGGAAAGTTAAAAAAAAAAAAAAGCACACCAACAGAAGATCAGGTCACAAGAGGTTAAATCATACATGCCAATGAATCAAAAAGAGTAGGAGCAGCTGGTTGGGGTGAAAAAATACAAAAAAACTAAACAAAACAAAACAAAAAACTTAAAATGACCCAAGTGAAATAAAAATCATTCCAACTTAAGTTTTCATTGCTCTCACACAAAGACTAAAATAACATGACTTTTGTAGATTTAAACAAGATTTCTGTCACAAACTATTTTTATCTTCTTTTTAAAAAGTTATTTTTTGGGCTTTTTTGGGGTGTGACATGCGAGAAGCTGGCCACAGGCTGGACTTGAACCTGGGCGACCCACTCAAAGGCGAACCTCATGGAGCGCGACCTTAACACAAGGTCATCAGTGCTCTACATACAGTTAAAGTGTCATCACAGCCACAGTTTTTGCAAATAATAATTGAATATGTTAATCAAAACAAAACATTAAGTAGATTTAACTTTCTGTCAGTGAATCTAAGAAGTAAGTAAAAAATGCATTTCCTCAGACCTCATGTGTATATTTAAGCTTTGTATGGAGGTACAGGTGTGATGGTTCTGCTTTCACACTGTGGAGATAAAGCTAAAGATGCTGACAAAAGTCTGGTTTATACTTCCATATCAATCTACGCCACAGCCTACACAGCCTTTGCTATGCCATCTGCATAGCCCTGATGCCGCCAACATTTTAAAAAAGATGCATTCAACAAGCCCTGTGATTGGTCCAGTGCAGCAATGCATTTCCCTGTTTACAAAATTCAAAGAATCTCTGCACATACGCTGCACATTTCGTCTCCTCTCTATTCTGCTTTCTTAAATCGTTGCAGTATGATAAACAGTAATATGTAGTGGTTCCAGTATGACATAATGCACTCAGAATTCGCAGTGAGAAAGCAGAAAATGTAGCTGAACTGAAAGCAGAAGATCACACAGAAAACACTGCCCTCTGGTGTAGTAATACATAGTGATATGGACATTTGGCAGAAGTATGTGGTGCTCATGACAGCATCAACATCCACCACTTAGGGTCATAACAGTTACAGTATGACAGCAGACAATATAAACTATTGTCTTTTTCTCTCTCACAAGACCAATCAAAGTGTAGTCAAGAAAACCTACATGCCGACGGAAACTCTCTCACACACACTAATACACACACATAAACTTTGCGTCAAAACTCCAAGCTGCTGGTCTCCAGCCTCAATCAAGTCTCTGTTCGCTCTCCTCACCCTGCTAGTCTCTGCTGCCATCTCCCACCACCAACATCCTCGCCACATAATTTGTCATAGAACAGCACGAGCTGCAACCAAACAAGCAGGCTTCAAAGCTCTCTTATACCAAAGTCAGGTACAGCACATCTTAATGTTAAGGTCTCATTGCTTTCCATTCTTCCTTATTTGAAAAAAAAAAAAAAAAGCAACACATGAAAACAAGTCAGAGTGGGGAGTTCAAAGGCTGTCTTGGATGACAAAGTAAATTCATATCATTTGCCATTGATTCAGATTCCTGGATTGCTGATGTTGCCAGAAAAGCAGCTTTCTGAGGAGATGGACAGAAGCCACAATGATGCTATCATTCAGTGGTGTTTTTGCATATATGGCATGTGGACTTCTGAAAAACAGAGTGAAGTATCTCAAAGCTTGTTCTCTCAAACTGGTGAAATCCCCATACTAACTTATTTTGACCAGGTTTGGACCACATAACATTCAAACCTTAAACCATACAGTTTTGCTACACCCACTTAGAGGTCACAAGATCTTTCTTTTCCCATCACTAAGATCTCTAAATAACTGCAAGAGTTTGTCTTTTGCATGGACTTTAAAGTGAAAATTAAAGTTTCATGGACTTCCAAAATGGAAGACAAACTACTTAATTTTTGGCAACAGCTTGAATGTTTACATAACATTTTGTTCAAAACTTACCATAACAGGAAGGACAAAGAGAAGTGTTGGACCAAAATTGCTACTGCAATGGATGAATCCAGTACGTAATCACTAACAGTTACCAAGCATGATCGTACCAGTCATCTTCAACCATTAAGACGGTTTGTTTAAAACAGTCATTCAGGTGCCTTCTTTTGTCACACACTTTCACCACACACTTTTGTTTACACCAAATTCATACTTTACTACTCAGCATTTATAATGTTGAGAGTGAAGACCCAGAATCTCTGCTGAAGACTTGGTCAGTATGTAGTGTGCGCTGAAGTGAACACCACACACTACAAGATCAGAAGAAGAGAGAGATCGAGTGTGATTTGTCTTCTTTTACCATTAAGTGTGTGGCCTCTTGAGGGGCATTGGCTTGATCAGGCACAGGCTCCCCCCTGAGTTTGTAGCACTAACAAAATGTTGTAAAAATATCCCGGGCAAATTAATGTTTGACATTTCATCTTAAAGTTGTTTAAAAAGTACAGACTTTTAAAGACTCGGTAGGGACCACCTGTTTGTTAATAACACCTTTTTTGGGGACAAAGACTCTGTTTCCCACGAGCAACATCACCCCTGTTGTATGGATATGACTCTAGCTGAGGTATCCAGTAAACTTGATTTGTCACCTAGTTTAGTTTCCAGAAGGTGAGCAAACTATGTTGAGTGTTTCTCACAACCCGGTGCTCTGAGACGTGTGTACAACATGTAACATTAGTGAATCCTGGTTATGTCCAGTGCTCATCTACAACTCCAACCTCACCAAGCAGAGCACACATAACTTAGCTCTCCATTTTACTGACAGACGCCTGAGTAGAGCTGACTGTGTAGTGCTCCAGTGGAGAAAGGGGCCTTTAATGAGCACGAAATGAAAATAAACTTGAAAAAATAAACACAATTCATAACCCTTCAACTGGAAAAATTAAGAGGTCCCTCTGTGGTTCAGTTTGCTTGAGCTCTGACCGCTGTCCAGACAGACAAGCTACTAAAGCCACTGCACAATGTTTCCCCTTAAAAATTAGCCAGAAGATATCAGACAGAAAAAATAAAAGAGAATATCTGTAGATTTTTATTACATCACAGGTGTTCCATGTTGACAAGACAAGAAAGAAATACTGGACAAAAGAGGAGAATCATGATGTAAGTTATTTGTGTTTCAAATCTCATCCAACAATCTGAACTGTGGGTTCAAACCAGTAAAAAAGGCCCCGAGTCTGTTTTGTTCTCCGCTCCCCATTTCTTAGTTCCTTAAGGCTCTTCTGCGACCCAGGTTCCTCTGTCAAACGAAACAAAGGGTTTCTCTACGAGACCGTACGGTAACTAGTTTCTGTCGGAAGGTCGCAATTCACTGAGACTTATCGTCGCTCTCCTGTCACTCTCCTGTCTCGTTGTTCTGACGACCTGGTCTCGCTGGCGAGTGTTGCTGGCAGGGCCCAGCATTGTTCTGGGAGCAGACCAGGAGGCTATCACGGCCAGGGCCAACCGCTAGCCACGTGCTCCTCACCGAGGCCCGCGTGAATTATTACATTTCATTCTGTTATCTTTCAGCATGGTTCATTACAGGCAGACAATCAGGCTTCAAGGGGAGCACCATGCTCAGGGGTCCCCCAGATGCCCTCAGAGAGAGAGAGAGAGAGAGAGGGAGAGAGTCCCAGCACTCTCCCCTGAAAGGGACAGAGGAGGATGGACAAAAACACATTGTCCATGGATTTTGAAAAGAAGGCTTATGGCTGCAATGAAAAAAAAGTGCTTTAAAAGAGGAGAAGAATGAATCTGCCCGCTGACGCAGGCTCAATGAGATGTACGCTAGCAGAGGCACAGAAAAGAGGCGAGAATTAAAAGGGATGGAATTTTCAGGCAAATGACACTCAAGTGTTTGAAAATAACTGACAGCTGCACAATAGGACACCAAAACAGACTGCAATCTGCCCGTAGAGAGATGAAAAGACAGAAGCTTGAAAAGAAGTGCGACCAAATACATACAGAGATACTGTCCATTCAGAGCACAAGTGGATAAATAGACAGGCGTGAAAATGGACACGAAAGGTGAGCTTTGGCTCTGATAAATGAACCAAACAAAAGCTCTGTGAAACAAATAGGCTTCTTATTTACAGTTATGCTCATAAATTTACATACCCTGACAGAATTCATGATTTCTTGGCTATTTTCCAGAGAATATGAATCATATCACAAAAACTTGGATGAATGCAGATAAGCAGTGTTCAAACTCAAACAAATTGAGAAGAGTGAAGGATTCTGTTGAAATCAAACTATGGTCAGGTAGACCAAAAAAAGTTTCAGCCACAAATGCCAGGGAAATTGTTCTGGATGCAAAGAAGAACCTTTATCTGAAATATAAGACTCTCTGAAAATATGTAGCCTGGCTGTTTCAAGGCCCACAACTATGAGGCACTCGAAGATAATGGGCTGCATGGTTGAGTTGAAGAAGAAAGCCATTTCTCCACAAATGTCCCAAAGTACCTTGCTAGTACGCCAAACAGCACAGTGAGCCTCAAAACTTCTGGAACAAAATCATTTGGAGTGATGAGACCAAAATAGAACTTTTTGGCCACAACCATAAAAGTTACATTTGGAGAGGAGTCAACAAGGCCTATGATGAAAGGTCCACCATTCCTACTGTGAAAAGGAGAAGTGGATCGCTGATGTTTTGGGGATGTGTTAACTACAAAGGCTCAGGAAACTTGGTCAAATCTGATGACGAGATGAATGCAGCATGTTGTCAGAAAATACTGGAGGAAAATTAGAACTCATCAGCCCAGAAGCTGCAAATGGGACATTCTTGGACAATCCAACATGACAAGGCACAAACTGACCTGCCATTGGCTACAGAAGAATAAAGTGAAGGTTCTGGAGTGGCCTTCTCAGTCTCCTGCCCTCAATATAATTTTCAAGTTTTCTTATTGTGGCTAAGTTCTTCAAAGGTCACAAGTGCCAGAGAGTTGCATCTTATGTTTATTAAGAGATTCAGACAAAATGACACTTGTTGATCTACTGCCACTCAAAGACCTGTGAGGTCAAAGATGAGCCTTACTCTAGGAGTACTGGGATGATAGTGGTGCCTCTCGGTTTAATGCACATGGACGAGTGTGTGTGTGGAGGTGAATCAGAACACACTCCTCTTGTCACTCGCTGTTCGCTGCATAACACAGACATTTTCCATTCTGTCAGCACGAGCAGCAAGCACACTGGCTCCTTCTAAACTCAGCCGCCACTTCATTAAATGACTTCAGACTCTTGGCAGAGTCAGTGGGAAAAGTCTATATTAACTGTGTGTGAGATCCACGGGGTGACCAACAAAGGCTATAGTTGTTCCTCGATGCTGGGTGCTGCTTGGGGGAATTCTGGGGCCTATCGGGGTACCCCTCTGCTGGGCCCTGTGCCCCATTTGTGTTCCACATTTGCTCTGGCTTTTCCTTCTCTCTCTCTGAGACCTCACATACATGCAGAAAGAGTCAAATAAACACATTCAGATGCAGAAAAGTCACATTAAGCTTGCCGACCTTTGCCCTACTTTCCAGGAAATGGTACCGGGACTGTGAGTTACTGTAAACCACAGAGTGCAAGCCAATAAGGTGCATGTGTGTGTGTGTTGGTGGGGCACAGTTTTGATTTTTTTTCATGTTCAGTGCTGGATCAAGCCAAGTTATGGGCTGAATGAAGGGGTGGGGGATGAGATGAGGGGAATGCATGTGCATGAGCCCAAGAATGAAGAGGAGCAGAGGAGCTGGATGTGGCAGCAGGAGCATTTCTTAACAGGTTAAGAGTCAGCCTGGTGGTAGCTAACACCAAAGTAGGAAAGCTGAGGGTAACTCAGGACTTGCGTCTTTAAAACTGTGATGTAACATGCAGAGCGCTCATGTGAAATGATGTACACTAGAGTGAGCAGCTTTTAGGAATTGAGACCTTTGTTCACCAAGTCTCATTAACTCTTAGAAAAGGTGCACCTAATTACCACGAAACTGAATCTTGACGATTAAAGGTTAGAATATGGTCACCCTCGTTTAACAACACAACGAACTGATCAGTGATTTGGAGCAGTCACCTCTTTCTTAATCACACCAGATCTGTCTCCACTCTGTCAAGGTATTGGATCTGATAGGTTACAAATAAATCCAATGAGTCAAAAATGAAGCACTGCTTAGTGCGCTCCAGCAGATCAGAGACCATCATATCAGAGATGCTACCCTATTCCTTCTAGATGTCAAAGCAAAAACATCGAAGTTGGTTACTAAGAAACACCCTGTGGCTTCCAAAATAAAATACACCATGTCAACACTCGCTTTTTTACCAACGATCTGACATAATGAGTGGATTCAGTACAGAGGTCAACAGGTTTAAGGTTTTACAGCCAACATGGATGAGGAGAAGCTCATCATTGCAATGGGCAGCACAAGAACTCCAGTGGCGTTAACAGTTAAACTGAGGGATGGTATTGAGTTACATTTTTCATACTTAACTGCAATGCATTGTTGTATGCATAACAGGTCCTGTGGATTTTTTTTTCATCACAGAAGTGCATCAGGAAAGATCATGCATAGCCTCCCTTGAGGAAAAAAAGTGAAATATTTTCTGAGGGGTAGACCTGATTTTTATTTGCCACAAGATAAGGCCTCTCTGGTTTCTTTACCCCTAACTTACTATCTAATACACATGGCTGCACTCATCTTCAGCTTAAGTTAGTGATTTGAGTCCACAACTAAAAAGCTCCAGCTGTAGTTTCACACCTGCCAAGACACAGAAACACAGATATGCAGAACCAGGTTCCCATCTTTATTAAATGTAAATTTCTTCCCCCATGATGAACTCCTTCTGAAGCTTATAAACCTATAATCAGGCACAGAACAGATAAGGTCTTTTCTAACCGGACAAATTAAGACTGATGTGAAACGCAGTGAGCAAAAAGGCTACCCGAGCCGTGCAGTCCATCAGTGGGATTGACTTTATATGTGACTGCTAACTTCTGTGGTGACCTTTTTCCCAATCTGCAGGATTTATTTGTTCTAATTAAGAAGGTTAAGGCCACATGCCTTCACAAATTAACTCATTCATCTTTATGTGACAAGCCGGAGAAGGAAAGACCAATTACCAGTACTCAGCAAAACGGGCAACTTCTTCAATACCAGGAGGTGAAAAGTCCATTAGACAGGGTTAACACACACACACACATACACACACACACACACACACACAGAAAAAAAAGACTGCTCTTAGCTGACTAAGGTGCTGTCTCATTTCATTTTGCTGCGGCTGGCCAGTAGAGGACGCCAGTGGAGAAAAACACACTCTCACTGGAGGAGAATGTCTTTTTAATCTTATTTGTTTCATTTCAAAGGAATAATATAAAAAATGTTACTTGTTCAAATATCTAAATAAAAACCATAAACAAGCATTAATTTTCATTGGAAATGTGCAAAACAAGCATGAGGCTACCTGTATCTGCCTTATGCAGGTGCCGGAAAGAGCACCCCTGGAGCAAAAGGGAAAAGCCAACAAAAGACTGTTGCTCGGCAAGGTATGCGCTAACTACCATGAATTTGGCCAATCAGGGTGGCAGAAAATTATCCACGAAGAGCACTTCTAAAATTACTGGAGTCTGTCTGATGACAC
The DNA here is from genome assembly GCA_008086565.1 of Thalassoma bifasciatum. NCBI lineage: Eukaryota > Metazoa > Chordata > Actinopteri > Labriformes > Labridae > Thalassoma > Thalassoma bifasciatum. The sequence continues at coordinate 11,509 of RPOG01007084.1, forward strand.
TGACGTGATGGGCGCTGACACTGTAATGCTCTGTTCTCCAAAATCTGGTCGAGAGGAGAACTTGCAGTGAAAAATTACAGAGTAAAGAAACTGGACAGGATCAGCCACACATCAAAGTCTTCATTGTAAGAGCTTTGGTGCATTAAAAAAAACGGTGATCCTCCATGTATTGATTTGTTTTTAATATAGGGATCAACTGGAATATGGACTGAGATTGAACCATATAAACAAAAGAAAATTGGATTATCATATTGAATTTGAAGCATCATATGTAAATCTAATGTTTTGTAATTGGCTTTATTCCCTTTGAAATTGTATTTAACTTATTCAAAGTCAATAATACAAAATTCAATTTCAGTTTGCACAATTTTGATTCCATTTTACAGTCCAGCACTTGTGGTGCCATGCTGCACTGATACTGAATTGAAAAACTGAATCTAAATTGTGAAAAATGAGTTGAATTTTCAAGTACCTAAAATCCAATTTTAAAGCAAATGACTTCAGTCCCAAAACATTGAACACAATTTCAGTTCATGCTTTTCAAATTTACAGTGATAAATTAAGGTTCAGTCTTTAGTGGCACAAATCTCAGCCCATACTAGAACCGGAAACACAGTTACACATTAAAACATGGTAAATTGATCTTAAATCAGTGAGTTAAAGCGATTTTGTTCTTTTTAATCTTAATTCAATTTCCCTACTTCTCATAGTTAAAGTAATCCTGAACAGCATTACTGCCTATCACATACTTTTCCCATGTCCTTGCTTACTGCAGCAACAAGGGTTTCAAAAAAAAGTCCAGGCTTTCTTGTAGCAAAGGCGGTAATTTCTGAGAGTACAGGGTCTTTGGGGAGAGTCCCTTAGGGCTGATCAGTTCAGCTTGGTAAAGTACTTAGTGCCTTTAGAAGACTGAACAGTCATCAGGTGGTTTGACTTTGCTATGCTGAATTTCACAAGTTTGTCATGGTTTGAAAAGAGATTGTGCTAATTTTAACAGTTCAAATATAGCATGGTAACCTCTGTAAAGTTGTCTGACTTTCTTAAGGTTAGCAAATCAATTTCCCTAATCTTGGTGATCTCGCTGAAAACAGAGACAACAACACCCTGCAGCAGGGATGTGAAATTCAACTGGTTTTCGTAAACCGCATAATCAACTCATTCTGAAACCACTCATAAGACACATCAAAATAAAACTGTTCAAACCTAGTTTAATGACTTTTTTTTAATTGTACAGGTCTACATACTTTATGTTTTTAACCCATTATGCCACACAATTTATGTTCTGTATAGGGGTAGACTGATAATCAGCCTGGGCTAATTGTCAGCACCAATGTTGGCATTCTGACACGTTTCAGCATCCATCTTTTTTTTCAATTATCAGCCAATGACAGATCATTTTAAAACTGGGTTATTTTGGCTCTCATGCAGGCTGGTGTTGTCATAAAGACTTCAACATACCAGAAATCAATTTGGCTCTGCTCAACATGATAGGGAAGCTGGGAAGTAATATTTAGAAATAGCCTATTTTGGTACTGATAATCCCATTCTAAGTTGTTGATGTTGATCGGGCATACATCTAGATACGAGATTTTCAAATTCACTTTGAAACTCCCCATAGTCCCTGAGATAAACATATCCCCAAACTCATTGAAAGAAAGTGACTGTGCTAGGGCACCTGTCATTCAGCTATGCTCTGCCTCTGATTGGACTGATTTAGGATCGTAATATCTTATAATCTGCAGAGTTAGAAAAATTCACACTCCGTACAGTGTGTACAGACGGTGAAATCATCTATTCAGTCAGGAGACATGTTTTACCAGTACAAGTAAAACATGTTTATTTCTGCTGTGAAATTGCTTTTTTTCTTTTAGCTAAGAGTTCAAGTGGTTTCCATGGTACTTCTGGAGCCAGCCTTAAGCTGACACTCGAACTGCAGATTTTAGCACTTCTCCATCGTCTCATTTTTTTAGAGCAAAGGTTGCTGCTTGGCATCGTCAAACTGTCTGCTAAAGAAGAAAACATAAGTGGCATTTGCTTGAAGAATGACAGAAGTGCTGTGAGATACCAAGGTGTTTCAACAAGCAAAGATTCTGCTGGGGTTAATCAACCAAAAGCTAGATAGATGATAGTGACAAGGTATGGGTATTGATAAGATTTTATTGATATCAGTGCCAATATCAATCTGACTCTAATCAATTCCTAATGTAGGCTTTACAGGTTTATTTTGTCAACAACATATTATTGAGTTTATAATTACATTAATACCCAATTAGTCACTGTATCTGGATATCTCTAGACATAAATAAAACAAAAATAAGTGAAAATCAATCAATCAGTCAATAATGCTGAAATCAGCCATGAGCCTACGCAACTCTTCTTGTACCATTTTGCTTGGAAAATGTGTCTGTATTTTGACAGTTTGAAGTGTTGTTCATGAAAAGTAATTATGATATAGTTCTGTGATGAAAGTTGAAATTCTGTTTTAAAACCTAACTTAAACTGACGTATGCTAAACGTGAGCATATCATGGCAATTTCCCATATATGCAAGTATCTAGCTAGCACTGTTTTCCATATCGTTTTTGACACATTAGGAGGTGTATAACATTTTGTTTTTGCTGAACGTGTTGAATGTTGGCCCCTCATTCAAGTATAAAGGCTAATGATGTCGATGGATTGGACCATTTCTTGTTAATTCTTAACAGGAACCGGTCCTCGATACCCACCCCTACCAGTGATTATTGAACAGTATTCTAAGTTGAAATGCCTGTTCCTGATAAAAACATAAATATATGGCACCTTAATACGGCTAAAATGGTTCTTACTGAAAAAAGTCCACATTGTGAACATCAAGTCTGGAGTCTGGAGGGGTCTGAAGTACAAAAAGGCTGCTAGGTGAGTGGCTTAGGGCTGGGTTTGATAAGCGCCATTAAATACAAAACTCAGGTTGTTTCTCTATGTAATACCTGACACTGCATCCACTCTAAAGAGGTTACAGCGATGACAGACAGAGTATGTTCATGTATTGGAGTTTCACACAAAGCATTGTACTCCACAACCAGTGATGACACACATTTTCTGTACTGATTTTCCATTCGGCCAAACACTACACCTTTCAGGAAAATCAATGAATCAAGAAAAGTTGATTTTTGATTCAGAACCACCAGAAAAACTTCAGCATTGATAGTCCTAACTTCCATGTGACTCCTTGGCACCCTGCGCCATCCACCTCTCTACATGAAGAGATTCAGAGCTCAAAATGAAGAGAAAACACTGAGCAACACTATGGCTCAGTTCTTTGCACCACAGGGGTTTCTCACTCCTGAGAAATATTTGGAGTTTTCAAATACAACGTCCTTCCTAAAGTATATGAGACTTCTGAAAAGATCCCTCTGTCTCTAATTGGCCTCTTCAACCTTTTCATCAGCATCACCCCCCCATCTCTCCCTGTCTCTCACAAATGAACCCGCAGTAGTATGCGCATACACATACATGGCACTACACACCACATTCCCATCTAATCCACTTCCATGCTCTCTGTGAAACACACTCCAGATTGGTTTTGCTTCTTTTATAAACTTCCAAGTCAAGGTCACGCACCGGGGTCACGGGGGCGAACAGAAAGACTTGCAGCATCACTTCAAAGAGAGAGCTTGTTTGGGCTCAACCCCTCACATCCCTACATGTCTGCGTCTTATTGTTATTACTCCAAAGTAAAAGCTGTGTTCCCAGCTGTGTTACTTCAGTGTTTGACTTGTCTACAATCTACTTCCCTGCATGAACCAGAACTTTAGGTAATGCAACAAAATAAAGTCTCTGCCTTCTCCAGACATATAACCTAATCTGCAGCGGGACGGACTTAGAACTTTTACCTTGCTGCTAAATAAGATATTTATTGATTTTCTGCTAAAACCTGTGGTAGCAATCCCCTGACAAGCAGAGTAAAGACTGCTTTCACTGCCTCAATTATTGAACTGTCAAGCTGATACATCTGAGCCTCAAACAAATGTGTTGCTGATGAAAATATGACAATCAGAGAGAGCGAGACAGGACACTCGTTCATCAGACATGCAAAAGTGTTTGAGTGGTTTATTATCCTGATATCAGATGCTGATGATTAGCTTTTAAGTTATGCAGGTTGTGACTTCTAGCTTGTTGTAATGTTCCTGAGTCCCTTTAAATCCTGTTTTTTTTTCATCACTTTGACTCTTCTGCCCTCTAGTGGTGTTTCAGAAGAAAACCAAGACTCCAATTACATCTGGTAATCAATGGAACAAGAAATAAGTGCCATGAAAGTAGGTATTTTATCTTCCCAAGTCATCGATGTGTACAACCACTTAAAAAACATTTCTTTAATTTTTTGTCAAGTCCCGGACCAATTCATTTTGCATTTATTTGAGCACATTAATGTCTTGCTTTAGCATAGGCACTTAAACTTTCCATTCACTTTTTTTTTGTTGTTATTGTTTGCTATCTAATGAGTGTTATGTATCCAAAAAGTCCAGTGACACTTAAAATCAGCAGATACATGAAGCTGCTTAGAATTTGTGATTTTCCTGTGACTTCTGTCCAATCCTCTGGACAAAAGTATTAAAGGCAAAAAAAAGTCTCATTGCAAAATTTGGGATGTGTGTGTGTATATATATATATATATTGCAATCAGTATTTACCCTAGGTTAAAAGTGTCACCCAGCACAAAGGTTTTCATCACTTTTAAAGGGTGTAGTTCCTCTACAACTGTGAATGTCTGAGTCAAAGACTGTATATAGAATGAACAGTGTGACTCTGCCTTTACTGTTGCACGGTTTTGAACCACGTCATCAGAGCCGCCATTGTGCAGCCACAGTCTGAGCAGTACAGAATCTAAAAGGAACTGGGTAACAAAAAAGTTTTTTGAAAGTCTGTCTCTTTGCCCTGAAGTTTCTTACAGTTCTCCCCAAAAACTACACAAGAAAGGCAGCTGTCAATCATCTCAAACATAAATTAAAACCCAGTTTTCAACATCAAATAACTAATGAAAAATTAACTCCTCAGAAAAGAGAGGACTTGAAGCACAGTTACATCTTCATACCACCGCAGCATTAAGATGAGAGAAACATTTCTGTGAGGTGTAAAAGTTGTTTAAAGGTTTACCACCTCTAGTCCAGAATGAATGATGGAACAGTTTTTAAACTTAGCCTTTTTAAGTTTACACTTTCCTTCAGGTACCCCTGTAGTGGCTTTAAAGTTTTTTAAATAATAGAATCTCCACTTTTCTGACACTTGTGGTTCAGAAAACTTTTACTTTAGCATCTGTTTGTGGTGCTTCATTTTAACTGCTTTCTCTTTGAGGCTCCTCACTTCAAAAACCATTTTGCTCTGATTGATTCGCCTTCTTGTTGGGAAAGCTATCGGTAGACTTTGGTGTTTAAGTCCCCCTCCCTATTTAAAACTTAATTATAAACCAGTTAGATCCTGAAACGAAAACCACTACACTTCAGCATGTCTTCAGCCAGATCTTACTTCACTTATTTACAACTGTTTTGATTAGTTCAAAGACATATTTAGGATATTAAACAGCATATGAATGTGTTGCAGTTTGAAAATTTGCAGACATTTAGTATGAAGATCCAGCATTGTTACTTTGTGTCCATGTTTCAAACAATGACCCCTCTTTGACCCCATCGTGTGGGTAACATACTTAACACACTTTGTACTAGTATATTGCTCACATCAGATTTCTAGACGGGGCAAAAAAAAAATTTAGATAGTAAAAAGAGTATAATAATGTGTCTATGAAACCAAGTCAATGGTCAATTGATACTTATGTAAAGTCAACCTGTGTGTATGTACTCACACATGGGTTTCTGCTTCAAGGTACCAAATAAATACAACATAAACAAGAACTGTTTTACTTATTCAAGTGTTAATGTATTTCTGCTGCACAGTTAATACTAAGCGAAGTTTTCAATTGCACTAACTGTTGCCGGGCCAGCTTGGATTGCAAAAACCAAACTGACCACTAGAGGTCAGAGTTCTATCATCTATGAACGACACCGTCATTACATAATTGTATTCATCTTGACACTATCTTCACATAAACCAGCAAAAACCAAAAAACAAGGATTAAACCCTACAAGATTTGTCTGAAGATTTTTCTAACTCTGTTCCCTCTTTGATAAAAACCAAACCAGCATACTTTAATCATTTCCAGACAACTACAGTTTGGATAAACAGCCCTGGAGGACACAGTCAGCTGCAGAATTCATAATGAGGCTCTATATGAGTTTGACGCAACACCATGAGCAGAAGACTGGGATCATTTTTCCAGTCAACCCATAAAATGCTATTTATATAATCCTGATGTATCCGTGCAATTCAGCACTAAGAATTAGAAACACTTTCATTTGTTCAAACAAACACACAACTTCCCAGAAAAAACATCTCCTTCACATTTACATCATTTCACTTGTGCTACATCTAACAGATCTGAGGACCGTTTGAAAGAAAAGTTTCACATTCTACCACATTAAAGACGGTCTTTCTGGCAGCTGGCTGGCATGAGATCTGTGACTGTACCTTTGGGAAATGTGTCAACGGGTCTTGACGTATGCACGCAGGGGAATTTTCAGCACCACTACAGAGCAACATCAGCAACACCTCAAATCAGATGTAATGTCTGACTCACAGAAATGACAACTAAAAACAGCTGTTACACAACAATGACCGCAAAAAAAGAGGTTTGTTTTATCTTCAGTCATGCCTCCAGAACCTAACATATGTTTTACACATCAGCTGGTAGACAAGGGGGGTGTGAGCCTCTCAGATCCAGCTTCTCTCTCTTCACTGTTCTTTTTATGATTTACAGTCCACCTTTTTATTTAAATATTTCCAGTACTTTGGCAGATTGGGAGTTTTGGTGATTTTATTTACCTTTATTTACTAATTTATCTTATGCAAAATTGATCTTTGCCCTACTTTTTAATCTTTTTATTTATATAAACATTTGAAAACTTTATTGTCAATTTGATGTCTCAACTTATTTTAAATCCTACACTGATTTGAATTAATATTTTACATACATGTTTTATTGCTTAAGATTAACAACACCAGTTTCCCCCAGTTTAAACTATAAAAAAAATAAAACCCTGGAGTTGTTAAGAATTTTATTGCCAATATAAAGTCAGAAAAAGTCGAAATCTACTGATAAAAGTCAGGTAATTGGGATACAATGTAAAACTTTGGATTTTCTTCCTCATAATTTTCAATCTCTATATATTTTTGATTTTGACTTAATTATCACAAAATTGCCTTTTTATGTCATAATTAAAACTTTTTATTCCATTTCATTTTACTTCTAAACTCAGAATTTAAAATTCTTTATCTTAAAATTTTCACTATTTAGCTCCGAATTATGAGATATTTTCTCAAAAGTTTGCCTTTTCTCAGAATTTTGATCGTTTTTCGATCAATAAAATGATCAAAAAGAATACATTTTTATCTTTTTAGCAGGCAGAAATGGGCTTCCATAGTTTCTACTAAAAAATTTTTAAAATGCAAATGCACATTTCAATTCATAGTACAATATTTTCTTTTTTTCAATCATCTTTGGAAACTTTGAACTGTATTTTGAATTATATGACAAGTTTGTAGGTACATAATTAAAGGTTGATTGATAGATCTATGCATGGCAGTAATTTCTTTATTACTTGAACTGTTTCCCTCTGGTTGCTGTCAAGGGTCATTAAACTGCACATGAACTGATTTTAAAACACTTTCTTTTCCAGAGCATCCATTCCACTTAACGCACAAAACACACGAACACACTCTGTAAAGTACAATATTCTTATATCAATGTGTGAAATCTTTCCTAATTTCATTATATGGGCTTGTCAGCCTGATTTTTTTTGTTTAAACAATTTTAAATATAATTTACAGTTTTAACTTGCGCTGATAAATTGCCATGCAAATTTGTTGTGCTCGTTGCTTTGATAATAAAGGTCTTTCTGGTAGAAGCGGGAAAAAAATCATTTGCTCAATGAACACACCCGACAGCCACATCTCTCTGCTCGTATTCATGCGTTCTTGCAAATGCTGAGATATGAATGTATGCACACAAAGGGCATGACACAACATACAGACAATTCATTCAGGCTTTGATTCTCCTTACAGCTGCATTCCTACAATATGTTCAACCGCGTGAGCAGGAAGAGCAGCTGTGCTGATCCTGGTCCTGTTCTACAGTAGACACATCCTTACATCTTATCTGACATGGCTCTGCCTTCCCTCCTCCTGCTGCTGCTCTGCAAACACATCAGCTGTTAAAGATAGTAACAGCATTAAAGAAATGTGACTTCCTCAACTGTCTTTTAGCTTTTCTCAGAAACTCACAACAGCATTGTAGTTTTTCTCATGTCTCTGTGCCAACTCCACATCCTGCATTCAGCGAGGATGAGCAGACGTGAGTAAGTATCACGACATTGCTTTGGTTCAGTTGCAGCGTATTGGTTTAAGGAAGTATATACTGGTGCAAAAATAAGATCTATCTTAATGCAACATGTTTATTTTGAATACCAGGAAGTGTAGT
>RPOG01007085.1:0-20070 GCA_008086565.1 Thalassoma bifasciatum
GTATTTTGTCTTCATTCAGTCTGGTTCTGTGCCGTCAGGTTTAAATGTCATTAAAAACCCGTCGCTGACTTATTCCTTTGCCTCTTGTAAGTGATTTGTTCAGAGTCAGAAGCTGCAGAGACGACATTCTCTGACCAATGAGTGACCGACAGTCCGTCCACGTCACCTTTTAGTATCAGCTTTACTCGCTTAGAACCAGAGTAGAGCAGGTACTAAAAACTGGCGTCTGATGCGTAGCACCGCGCTAATGGAAACGCAACACAAACCGGGTAGAGTCGAGTAGAGTAGGGCCAAGGCGAGTCAGTGGAAAAGGGCCATAACATTAGTCTGGTTCTGTCTGAGGTTTCTGCCCGTTAAAGGAAAGTTTTTCTTGCCACAGTAACTTTGCTAAAAGCTGCTGTAAAGTGCTTCACTCATGGTGGATCAAGATGAGATAAGATTCCTTATCCTGTCTTGATGTTGGGTCTCTGTTAATAAAATAGTAAAATACTTTAACATCAACAGGTATCAACCTGCTAATGTTTTGTAAGTGTCTGAGATAACGTTTGTTATGAAACGTTATAAAAATAAAGATGGATTGATTGATACTATTTCATGAGTAGCCAGCCTTAGATCTCCACTAATCATATGTAGCTTACTGACTAACATTTAAGTATGTTATAACTCCTGTGAGAGTTTGTTTTGTGGTAGAATATGACTGATATGGGTGAGGCCAAGCCATTTATTTTTTGAAATTGAGAGGTTATGTGATGGTAGGCCAAGCCTGACATGGAGCAGTATGTGGAGAGATGTTGTTGTTTAAGATTGGGGGTCAGTTTGACTTGGAACAGTAAATAAGAGAAGAGTGATGAAGTATCGGTCACCAGATACTGGGCAAGTGCCCCTGAGACAAAGCTGAGAAATGATCTGAGGATAGGTTCTGACAATGAGTAGGAGAGGAACCAGACATAACAAGCCTAATTTGGTGTGGATGTCGCCAGAAGCTAGACAACACTTAAGGACGTTCGATCCATCTTTCATAATCATGAATAGGCAGAAGACAGGAAACAGTGACATCGTTGAAACGCTATAAAGACGCGAGGGAAAGTGACACTAGGCTCTTAATTTTGGTCTCAAAGTGCACTAGAATGTTCCATTTAACTATAAAACTCAAATATTTTTCTGGGGCTCCAAAGTCTTACAAACTTCTGTGGGAAACACTGTAAATGTACAATGTAAATATACACACTAAATTTTCTTACTAAAATTAAAGTAGTACTTTTAACTCTTGTAAAATATGAGTTTCATTAAGTTCTATGTTGAGATTGATAATACGTATTGTAACAGCAACAAGCACCAAAACCCTCCATTCTTTGATTAGACAGATCAAAATGGTTGGTAAATAATTTTAGTAAAATACATTATGATGCTCCAGACCTGCATTTCCAGCTGGTGGGCGGTTCTGAAGGTGGGGTTTACCCAGATCACCCTGTGAGCTAGAACTGCAACTTAGCACATTGCTCAGATCTCAAAGGAATAATTTATGATCACTTTTTCATACAAGCTACATATGCATTACTTTTAATTCACAATACATTGCATTATCCATTATTGTGTGGTGTAACATACTTAGACAGGAGTAATTAATTAACGACTGACATGGGAGATAGTACTCTACAGGCACTACCCAGAAAATTAGAATACCCTGAAAAGGTCAATGCATTTCTACACTTCAATTTTAAAAGTGAAATTGACGTATCATATGGATAAATAAAATGCAAATCAAAGTATTTCAAGTTTTTATTTGCTTGGATTTTGCTGATCAGGTGTTGCAGCTTAAGAAAACCTCAATTTCAAAAACTTGGAAAAATAGAATATTACATAGAATCAATTCATAAAAGAATTTTAAACACAAAAATGTCAAAGTAAAACTTGCATCTGTATTTAGTACTTGGTTGGGGCCCCTTTTGAAAGAATAACCACCTTTACCCGGCGTGCCATGGATGCTACCAGTTTGTAGCGTATATCAGGGGTTATGGAAGACCAGCATGCTTCAATCACGGCCTTCAGCTCCTCTCTATTGTTTGGTCTTTTCCTGTTCAGTTTTCTCTTGTCAGTGCCCCACAGATTTTCTATGAGGTCCAGGTCAGGTGAGTGTGCAGGCCCATCAAGCTTGGTAATCCCATGGTTGATGGAACCTGGATTTTGTGCTTTAGGCAGTGTGAACAGGTGCCAAGTCCTGCTGGAAGATGAAGTCTGCATCCCCATAAAGCTGTTCTGCTGAAGCAAGCATGAAGTTCTCTAAAATGTTCAAGTAGACAGCTGCATTTATGCTGGACTTAATAAAGCACAGAGGACCAACACCAGCAGCTGAGATGAATCCCCACATCATCACAGACTGGGGAAACTTTAACACTGGCCTTCATGCATCTTCAATCTTGTGTTTCTCCAGTTTCCCTCCAGACTCTGGGACCTTTGCTGCCAAATAAGATGCAAAACTTGCTCTCATCAGAGAAGAGGACTTTTGACCACTGGGCAACAAAGCAGTCCTTCTTTTCTCTGGCCCAGGAAAGGCGCCTCTGGCGTTGCTTGCTGTTGAGGAGCGGTTTGACCACAGGAATTGGACATTTGTAGCCCATGTCCAGCATCTGTCTGCGAGTTGTTTCTTTTGAAGCAGCAACTCCAGCCTCAGTCCCCTCCTAATGAAGTTCCCCCACACTTTTGAATGGCCCTTTCCTGACCATCTTCTCCAGGCTGCTGTCATCTCTCTGGCTTGAACACTGCTTTCTTCTACATGTCTTCTGTCATCTCAACTGTCCATTGTTGTGCTTTGAGACAGAGCTCTGAGAACACCCAGCTTCTTTTGCTATCACTGTTTGNCAATCTTCAAATTTAAAAATACATTTTATAACTAACGAAATATATCATGCATACAGATCAGAAGAAAGTCTAAAATTATTCCTACAAAAAAACTTGAGATATATTTCAGTTTTATTTATTATAGTGTCACCAAATATTCCTTATTTTATTATCATTTTATTTTTTATCATTGAGTTCTTTCACGAAGTTCAAAAGATGTCTTTTTTTAATATCTTGCACTGTCTCTTTAAGGTTACTCAGGGTAATAGCGTTTTGACAGTGATGTAAAGGTGTCCATCAGTGTGATGTGCTATTTTCCTACTTTAATAAACGGACATTTAAGGCATCACTACGAACGGCAGAAGTTGTCCCGTGCCCTCCTCCCCACAGCCCTCAAGTCTGATTAAATAAAGTTTATAGTTAACACTGTTGAGGTTTAACAGCTTAGAAGAGATACTTTTTTCATATTCTCTGTCATTTTCCCTCAACTGTTCCCCTCCTTATGTTTACACTTTGAGTGACCTTACTTGGCTTTGACCCAGATGATGGACGAGAAAAAGCTTCCACCACAACCTGTGTTGAGTAGTTCAGCTGCCATTTACAGTGCACTGATGGGTTAGAGAGGAAGAGCTGCAGAGCTGTCTGCGCCCATGCCATTCATCCATTACGCACGCAAAGGCGTGCAGAGGAATAGACATGAGACGTCACTGAATCAGTCAAAAATGATATGATCTCACACTGATCACTGTCAAAACAACAGTAAGTTAGCCTATGAAAACTATGTGATTATGCATTTGGTTTTGAACGCATTATTTTAACTGGCCCTAGCACGCAGTCAGCCTTTCATACAGGTCAGCTGGCCACAATGTCAAGCCCTGACTGACATTCAGGGCTGGGGAGGAAAGATCAGGGTTAGCCCATGTCTAACCAGCAGTATACAGTCTTTCAGAAACTCATCTTCGGTGAACGGTTTTCCCTGCCTTAGCAGCACTATTTAATTTGCTTGATTGCTGCATCTGCCTCCTTTCTTTTGCTTTCCGGATTCACACAGTAATTATGCTGCGTTCAGGGACATCTGCAGTTTCTCTCATGATCCCGATAGCGAACCCTGCAGTGAAGGCGGTGGGACAGATTCCATTGTAAATTGATTTCAAGTGGCGGGTCGCATGAAATGCTCTCGCAGGCCGCATTTGGCCCACGGGCCGTGAGTTTGAGACCTCTGATCATGATGCTTTCATGGGGAGGAGGGATCTTAGCTGGGCAGATAACTGTAATGATGGTTCACTTGCGGATAAAAGCACCAAAATTGGCACACATACTCCTTAATTGTTGCTCTTTTGAGAAAACCATCTGGCCAAATGAAAATTCAAGATGGCGGACATTTTCAAGATGGCCACCATTGAAAATATAGTAATATTGCATTCCGCAATAAAATCCCATAAACTTATCCTATTTGAATGATCTTGGTGTCCAATTATACATTTTTCACTATGTAGAATCCACATTTGGACCCATGGACGTACTCAGTGGCTTTGTTGTGGAGTTTTTTTATTAAAGTAAGCAATTTACCCTACTGAAGGGTAAATTCTCAGATATCCTTACATATAGATGCCAGCTGTCGCGTTTGTCAGAAGGCTGTCTCCAGGAGAAGACAAGGCCATAAACAAAAATGTTGTTCTGGGCATCTTTCACATACTGGCCTATACATAGACTATAGGTTGCAAACTGCAGGTCAGCTACAACCATCTGGTAACTGGAGACTAGCTCCCTGTGTCCAGGCTATTCAAAGCACACAGCAGCTGAGCTGACCCACAGATTTCTGAGCATTGACGATTTTAATCTTCTCTGTAATAGTTAAACTTGAACACATTCTGACAATCCTAACAGGTCCTGAGTAATTCCCTTAATTCCAGGTTCACTGTCAATTTGCTGATGTTCATTTGACTTCATGGACACAAACTTGTAAGATGTAATACCAGATATTATCTGTACCCCTCCTCATTGATCAGGTGGTATCCTGTCCCCCCATACAAGGCCCTGCTGCTCTAAATAAACAGCCAATCACCACTGGAGAAGGGACGTCCACTGGGTTTTTAAGGAAGGCAGGCTTCTACTCGGGGGCTTTTTCTACACTGGGGGCTTTTTTCCACACAGGTTTTTGGGATGGAGGTTTTTAGGTTAAGAGTTTTGTTAGAAGGTTTAGGAAAGGTTTTAGGAAATGCAAGAGGTTTCTTTTCAGTCATTGTTCATGTTGTTTAGTGTTATCAGTTGGTACAGAATATTTAATGTGCTGCAAATCTTTCAACCCAGAAGCTTTGTTAAAGATGGCTAGAGTTGAATAAACTTTTTCTGGATTCAAGCTGCATAGACTCTCCTGCTGATTTGGACTCCTCTTTTCATCATTGTTTCATGGGTAAATGTCTTAGAATTAGGAGACCTAGAATGAGACATTATGCAGTAGAAATGGGGGACCTCCCCCACCTTATATTAAGGTAACAGATTTAACAAGTAACAAGCGAGCCCGAAAATTAGATTCAACAAAATGGCGAGCCAGCCAAGAGGGTCTACAAGCCACTGCTGAAACCTGCTGAGACAAGTTCCGATGTCCGTTTTTTCAGACACAAAAGCGCACACCAAATTCAAAAACAAGGTAAGCAGACCTTTTCCTTCTGCAAATCTGATCTGTGTCTGGGAAAAACAGGCGTGAGACCTCGCTGAGGTGGGAATCAGGCCCTAAATAATTTGGCTTAACCCTCAAAGAACCTAGTGTGTAAACTTACAAAAAGAACCTAGTAAATTTGCTTATGCCAGGAAGGTGTGGAGGAGTCCATACAGTTTGAATCCATGAGTGTGAATGTGAATGAAATCCCATGGGTGTGTTAAGATTAATGATCAGTGGATGATCTTATGCTATATTTTGTCAAAGTTTGCTGATTAACTGCATATTGAATCTTCCTGGGAGGAATGATCTGGATGGCTCAGGATATCCAGGCTGTGCCTGTACAGGATATTTGAGTTGTAGTGGTAGTGACTGAGTAAAGGCCTTTTGTTATTTGTTGACCTTGAAGTTTGAGTAATCTTGTGTCTATTGATTCTCACAGATCAGTTTTGCGTGTACCCCTGTTTAAAGTTAGAGAGGTGTGGCTCTCTGTCAGCTGGTTTCGTAATTTTGGGGGCCTTTATTTGCATGGGGATTGAATCCCACCCTCTAGGCAAATTTAGAAAGGACTGCTTGGGTGTTTTTCTTGACCTCTTAGGATCCAGCATCCATGTATGTGGACATTACAAAAGCTTGGATAATAAAAGGATAATAAAGATGCGATACCACTTTCTGATAGCTGAATTAGGAATAATAAGGGAATAGCGTCGATTAAACTGCCCTAAAATCAGTTTGTGTCCGCGCCCTTGATGAGCTCATAAGTTTGGGGATTACATAGGCAGAACTGTATTCTTGTGGTCTAGGTGTACATGTCGCTCCCATTGTTGAGGATAGAGTGCTCTGACTTGCAAAGTTTTGTCAAAAGATTTTTTGTATGTTAACTGTTTGTACTGTTGTGGGCAGCTGCTGGCCTGTTCTGTATGTGCAGATACATTTTAAAAGGAAATAATATAAAATAAAAACAGTAAAACATAAATTAATTAATTAAACATGCTAAAAGGTAAAAAAAGATACAAGAAAAAGAGAAATAAGTGAAAATACAAATATAGTGTTACATCTAACGCTAATCTAGAGCGGGGGTTAAAGCGCTTGAATCTATGTAAAAATGTGTCTCTGTTGTCCTGTCTTGATCCGGATCTGTCGGTGTGTGTTTGTGTTTGTGTTTGTGTGTGTAAGAGGAGCTCCTTGTGAGTGTGTGTATTTGAGGAATGTGATGGTGTCAGAGGAAACTATGGAGGCAAAGCTCCAGCCTCTGAATTTCTTTCTGACTTTTATTTGGACTGAAGTAAACATGGAGAGTCAAACTGCTCAAAATGTTCTGGTCTAATGGACTAAAATGTCTTGAAAATCAAAGAAGGCTACTTGGACACTGTTGTGCTGTAACTCAAGTTACAAAGTAAAATGTATATAGGTGTGTATGTGAGTGTGTTTGGAGACGGATTACAGCACAACACTGCCCAATTGTTCTGAATGCGCCCCGCTCTTTTTTCTTCCCAGGGGCTTCAAATAGAACAAGTAAAGTGAGCCTTCATTAGACCATTAGAAAATATTTGTGTATCTAAAAAATCCAGGAGCCATTACTGGTGTCTGGGGAGTGGAGACATCAGTAAAGGACTTTATTAATGCACATAAAAGACAATTGGAGAATTTGAGCCCAGTAAATATTGCAAGGTGGAGTATAAATGGACACTCCACTAAAGCTCATTGAAGGCTTAAGGCAGTGGCTTTTTCATTCACCCTGCCCATTCACTCTTTTTCCCTCTTTTTACTCACTTCTCCCCCCCTGTAGCTTATTTTCTTATTATTATTATTATATTATTATTATTATATATTATTATTATATTATTATTATATTATATTATTATATTATATTATTATATTATATATTATTATTATATTATATTATTATTATTATTTTTCTTATTTTCATTTCTCTCCCCCGCTTTCTCTCTGTCAGTTTCCCTCATCTCTGTCACTCACTCCCCCCTCCACTCTTCATATCAGTTTTACCAGTCTAGTACACTTGATCATGAGTATTCCTACCCTATTCTTTACACTACATAATAAATTATATAATGTTGATTGCCACAAAGTCAATTTTGCTGAACTGTACATGATTCTTATTTCTCTCATTTTTCTCGTTTCAGAGCCATAAGAGTCTCTTGATTCCAAGCTAAATTCTGTTCTATGGTATGAAGTGAAGTAGTAAGAGTAATGTTTAAGTTAAATGTTGACCCAAAAGAAAACTTTATCATTAGATGAGCTATAATTGTGTAGGAACACCCAAAAGCAAGGTTATAGTAGATTGAAATAGGATCTATTAAGTGAGATGAGTAAAGTAAGGAATAAGATTGTTTAATTAAGCACTCAAGTTATCCAGAAAATAAAAAAGGAAATCTAAGTTATAATAGAGATTAAACAGAAAACTCAAACCGTGTTTAACGCAAGTAAAGAACTTAATTGTTAAACAAAAGTTAAATAAAAATAACTGGGAAAAATAAATAAATACATTTTAAAGAATTGAATAAACAAATAAAACCATAAATAAATAAGGAACTGTTCAGAAATCTTGGACCAGAAAATTTGAAGCCTGTTGCCAACAAGGCTGGGGAAAAAGTTTTATAGACATCAAAGTTACTAAGGGATTCGGGGCATCGACGCTATTGGAGCTGATAAAAAGACTGCAGCGAGATGACAAGTAACAGATTAGATTCTGCAAAACAAATTGGCATAAAAAGACTATCTAGAGATTCCAGTGGCCAAAATGACAAAACTTCAAGACGGCTTGTTGAAACTACATTTAGCAAAACATAACACCAAATACCATAAAGCCAAAAACACTAGCAATAATAGAGCTAAGGACAGAAAAGTTCATATGATTTCACAGCAAAGGCAGAGGAAATGTGATCAGCCCAAATACCAGTGACGGAAAAAGAACAGAAGCAGCTGACCAAAGGGGCCAAGGAGGTCAAGGGACTGTTCATGCTACCAGAGACAAGTCATGGGCAAGAGGGCAAAAGGGCAACAAGAGGTTTCTTTTCAGTCGTTGTTCATGTTGTTTAGTTTTATATCAAGATCTGTATGTAATCAATACACGACTATCAAATCAAATTATTTCAGTACAATTTAAAAGCTTTCTAACATCATTTATTGTTTCATAACATAAAACTGAATGAATACGGGGAAGCATAATGTTCTTCCATTAAATAAAAAAGTAGGGATGCATTTCAAATAAGAGGATATCAATAAAATGTGAAAACTTTGAAAATAAATGTTTAAATTAAGCGTGTGATTCCAGAAAACTAAAGAAAAGGGAGCAATAACTGGAATTTCCCTTTTCCTGTTTCACATGTTAACTCAATGGTCTCAACCAATCTCACAGGTTAAATCTCAACCTAACAGTTTTATCACTCTCTTATATCTCACTCCCCTACTTTTTTGCTCAGTGGGAGAATTGAGCTCACCTCGACTTCATTCAAGCCCAAATTTAAAATACTGTCAGGACAAGTTAGAGCTCAATTCTCTCAGTGAGCAAAACAAAAATAATAATAATAAAATAAAATGTGGGTACTTTTTTTTTAATCAAATGAAGAAGGATCATTATGCACACCTGCAGTCGCACATTACCTCAATTCTATGTGATGTAACAATAATTTATGTCAAAAAGCTTTTAAATTGTATTGAAATCATTTAATTTTATAGCCGGGTATTGATTACATGTAGATCTTGGTGCTTGAATATATACCACGCTGAACATCATTATCTTCTGGACCTTTGCTTTAAGAAGTTTTGTCTAACTGGACCTCTTCAAATTTTAATTGAAGGCCCCTGCTGTAAAGGATCTGCAAAAGAGGTCTTGGCGTTTTCCTCTATGTAAGGGTCAGCTACTTGAGCTACTTGAAAGGATACTGGCAAAAGCTTTAGTTGTTCTATAGTTTTCTGCTATTTCAAGGTGAACTCTGTCCAACCCCTCTAATTCATCTATTCTGAAGGGGGAGGGAGCGTCCCAATCTAATTTTCTATCCATATGTTACATTTTTAGTTTTCGTTTTTATTTCAGGATTTAAAAAAAAAATGAAATGTCAAAGTTAATGCGTAAATTATTGCCTAAACTATCAGAGCCGTCAGAGCTATAACCCAATCTATCACCCGATCTTACAGATCAAACACATCTGACATCACATTTTCTGGCATATAGCAGCATACGAAGAAAGAAAGACCTCAGTTACATGAGAAAGCATCTGCAGGGCTTCCATGCAAAACTTTGTTGTGTTGCCTGAAGCATGGATACTTTCGCTCTCCTCAGCTGATTCATCCGCAGAATCCTCCATCTAGATGATCTCACCGGAGTCAGGAGGTTCGCGTTTGTCCTCCCACCACCACCTGTTTAAAAATATAGATATATATTAGAATGAGACATTTTATACCCTAAGAAAAAAAATATTTGAATTTAAAAAATATAATAATTTATTTGAATAAAACGAAATCTTACTGTTAAACAGCCTCCTGGCAACCCTTGCCCTGGTATTTTTAATCCTTGCTTTAATCCGTTGCGCCGTGAGAGTGACCCTTTTTTCAGGTGCCCTGGAAGTGCTTGGTAAGCTCGGTGACGGAAAGGGTGTAACAGGATATATGGGGATGGATGTTGCAGGCAGAACGGGTAATGAAGGTAGAACGGGTAATGCAGGCAGAACAGGTCATGCAGGCAGAACGGGTAATGAAGGTAGAACGGGTAATGCAGGCAGAACGGGTAATGAAGGTAGAACGGGTAATGCAGGCAGAACAGGTCATGCAGGCAGAACGGGTCATGAAGGCAGAATGGGTAATGAAGGTAGAACGGGTAATGCAGGCAGAACGGGTAATGAAGGTAGAACGGGTAATGCAGGCAGAACAGGTCATGCAGGCAGAACGGGTAATGAAGGTAGAACGGGTAATGCAGGCAGAACAGGTCATGCAGGCAGAACGGGTGATGCAGGTAGAACGGGTAATGCAGGCAGAACAGGTCATGCAGGCAGAACGGGTAATGAAGGTAGAACGGGTAATAAAGGTAGAACGGGTAATGCAGGCAGAACAGGGTAATGCAGGTGCACCTGCAGGAGGAGTGGTGCGTGGTCCCGGGAGTCTGGCAGAAATGGGTGTGTTATTTGGCGTCTGAATTGGCCTCGCAATTGGTGTTAGAGGAGCCCAGCTAACCTGAGGTTGAGTTTCTGTTGTGGGGAGAAGAAAAAGCTGAATTTTTTATTTGTAATTGTTTGTTGGGTTAAAAAACTACATCATATTACAATACCAAATATTTTGTATCCACCTATGACAGCCTTTATTTTTGGTATTTGCTGATACGGGTTGATCTCCANAATTTAAATTCGTGGGATTGCAAGACCTGTCATTTTTATAGATGCGGCTGTTGTCTGATTCTTACCATGGTGATTTTATACCAATGTGAAATATGTATGCTATGTGCTCATATGTGCTCTTTTGCATACACTTGTCACTCATCTCTTGTCCTCAATGAAGGATAAAGATGAATAAACTCTGAAGACTCAGACAGACCCAGACATACTCAGACAAGGCCCCATGCCCGTGCAAACGTAGGACCATGAGCATACAATAGGGTGTGAAATTGCAGGTCAAAGGTCGAGCAGGCCTCTGTTTGTGTGTGTGTGTGTGTGTGTGTGTGTGTGTGTGTGTGTGTGTGTGTGTGTGTGTGCTTGTGTGTGAGAAACCTCTCTGCTTCTGTGGGATATCATTTGGGAAAATTTAGCAAAGAAAGAAACTGTGTGCTCACATTTGTGTGAGAGTCTTTGAGGACATAGAAGAATTTAGAACTGCCGTATCTGCCCCAGGCCGCAGAACTTCCCCATCATCCAGCTGATAGAGACACAACTCCCCAGTTTCATACACTGTAAACCCGAGCAAGTTCAAAGTACTTAAAATATTTGATGTAACTGATTACATAGATGTTTTTAAGTCGTAGTAATATCATTTTTGAGTAGAAATGAAGTTAAAAATTACAATTTTAGTCCACTCAATCGTTTCGGTTTTTTTTTTTTCATTTTTAAGTTTCCTTAACTCAAAATTATTGCTTAGACACTTTTCATGTTTTTGATTCATATACACTTTATATTCTTAAGTAGATATTACTTAAAGTATATATTTACAAAAGACTACCATGTACTCAAAACAACTGTTTGCTGAACTCATGAACTAAAAGGAAATCTACTCAAAATGTTTAACTGTGATTAACCTCTTTGCTGAGGGAAAAAGGAAAAATAGTTTCTCAAGTTTGTCATACCTTACAAATAAATTCAACTCAAATTTCTTTCTCTTCAGTTCACTGTTTTAATCAAGGTCCAAAAAACCCCATTATAACACTTGAAACATCTGCGACAGCTTTGTGAGAACCAACCGCATTTTTTCTTAAATCAAATTCAACAGCCATCTGCACATAAAAAAAATGGGACTATGCTTCTTTAGAATGCAAATTAAGGTTAACAAAGTATTAATTGGTGGAAATAGATATTGTCACCACCTTTAACTTAAAGCTGAAACACAATATCAATGCAATAATTAAGGGTAAACAAAGCAAACCAAGATCCCACTTTTTAAACGAAATTAGTCACAAAAGTGCACGATGAGCTGGGGTGACTTGAGCAAGGGAAAAAGATATTGATTAACTGGGAAAAACAAACACTCTGAATTGCTCACTTTGAGCTTGCAATGAACATTATGCACACACTAAACATAATGACTAAACAGTTAACAAGTTAGGTCTGGTTCTACCAGCCTGCTTTGAGTTAAAGTGCAAAGTTACAAAAGCTGACCAGACCTAAGCTTTACACATGTACCTGCAAGCTATTTGAACAGCTCATTTTTTAGACTCAACAGGCAAGGTTTGAGTGGCCTGTTATCATCCAGACACAGCAATATTCGCTGAACAAATGTAAATGTATGGATGAGTTTCCGTGGATAGTCCAAATGCAAAGCATATAATAAACCAAATAAGACAACGAATGCATCAGTCAACCTGGGGAGACTTCTCATAACAATGTCACCTTCAATCACCACAGAAATGCTGTCAGGGTTGAACATGCTGTCACCAGTGGGGTCATCAATGGCCACAGTGAGGAGAGCAACAGGAGTTCCTTCAATGTCTGGCTCATCTTCCCACTGAAAAATACAAACAAAAAATATTAATATAGATGGTTAGTTCCAGAGGCCAGACTATATGTACTGCACCAAATAACCTTGTATATTTCCAGTCTTTTAAAAAAAATTTTTTTCTAAACAATATTTTTTTGGCCTTTATGCCTTTATTGGTTTACCAATGGCCAACAAAAGCTGTTCACAGTGTAGACAGTGTTCATAAGATTTTTAAAGTGCACTTAGTACTTACATTACAGGTCTTGAAGAACTCAGAGTCATCCTCCTGCAGGTACTGTGGGAGACCACGGAGAGCCAGACAGCGTCTCATGTGTATATCATGTTGTTCCTTAATAATATAAAAAAGATAACCATCCTTTGAGTTTTGGGGGTAAATAAAGCAAAAATGTACTTCAACTGCCCTAAATTAATTTAGTCTTTTATTCTTAACACTTGTCCATATTCATTGAGACTCTAAGGAAAAGCTTTTATTTAACAGTAAAGACCAACTCAAACTATACTGTCTATTGTTGCAACAGACCCTTTTACAGTAGTTTAAATTTAGATCCAAAAGGGGGTGCTCTTAGCATCAATCTGACCATTATATGCACTCTTGACCTTAGTGAAATACAGTGATATTTAACTACAAAACTGGCAGGTGGAGCTGTCCTGAGTGAACAATTGAGACACTAATACATTCAGGACACACTGGTTGGGATTATTTTGAAATTTTAGCCTGAAATGGCAAAATATCAAAGATATGGCTGTTTATTGCTTTCAATAAAGTGGCTAACAATAAATCTACATCACATAAGAGCAGCACAAATGCGTGCAAATGAACAATGCGTAGACCCTCTCTCTGATCCTGTCTCCTTTTGTTCTTTCGTTGTAGTTGTGGCTACTTCATTAAAAAAAATTGTTTAAAGTTTGCTTTTCTAAAAAAAGTGAGTCCTGTGTCAAACTAATGTTTTTCAATGAATACTATTAAATCAAACTAGTGATGCATATCTAGCTTGTGTAAAATACCTGTCAAGATATTCCTTTTGTATATGCCTTGGGTTTAGCCTTCAAAAACATTGATCATATTTTATTGTGTTTTATCATTTATTCAAATTATTTTGCTATGTCAACACCGTTCTCACGAGATGATGACAAAGGGGAATCAACATAAAACATCATGCCCATACTATCAAACATACCTGCTGATCAAAAATCCTTAGGGTCTTCTTTAGCGCCGCTGCTGCCCTGCCAGCCCCTGAAGCTTTCTGCCTGTACAAGCCAACCAGTTTCGGTGTGTGTCTGTCAAGCTCGCGGTAGAAAGTGTTGCATAGGTTCACATTTGTGATGCGATGGAACTCGGCACGCACCTGTACATACATTACAGTTAAGATTTTAACAGTGAAACTTGGCTTGTTAACATGGCATACTAGGTGATAAATTAAAAGAGGAAGGTAGTTTTTACCTGTGACTCCATTTTTAAGGCTGGCCATCTTTCTAGAAAGACCTGTGGACTCCCCAGCACAATATCTTTGCGACGGAGGGCAAAGGTTGTCTGCATGAGTTTTTCTATCAACATCTGATCTTTTGCCGTCTTTTCCATTTCTTGAACAATTTCTTGTCTCATTTGTTCCAGGGATGCCTGGGTTTCACCTCTGGGAAAGTCAGGTAGTAGTTAACCTTGGCTCAGCGAGCTTTTTTGATGTTAGAATGGGGATGTTCATTCTCAGGGTTTGTTTGGCTCCGCTTGCCTGTGTTGACGGACAACTCAGCACACCCAGATCTGGCCAGTTTGGTACGAAAGTTGCCCATCTTGCACTTCAAGCAGACCTTCCATCCATACCATCCATTCCTGCTTCCAGATTCACGAAGACACGGATACTCTGTAACCAGAGCCTCAGCTGCCATACCCACCTCCCTGTCATTGGGGTATGGTTTGAAGCTGTACATCCGTTCTGCCATTCTTTCCAGGATGTTGTGCTTTTGGGACCTTGTCAATGACACACTTTTTCCAGAGCTTTCAAAAGCTGTCATTCCTTCTTGGAGTACATTCTCAACTTCGAAAGAAAAAGTAGGCAGAGGAAACCAATCAGGCCAATTCTTCTGACGCTGTGTTAATGGAACATGTGGCAAAATGTCCATATCAGAACTGGCAGTTGAGCTTGCATCACTTTCACATCTCATGACTTTCAGCGTTCCTTTCTCTGGCAAGTCTTGTATATCTACAAGAAGGCAAAGTTGTCCACCAAAATCAGGATCCTCATAGTGCAAGGTGAAGTTCCCATCTAGCCTTGGCCTGAATCGTTCTTGCATTATGCTCTTGAGCTCCTCGACAGCCGGGATTTAAAAGTAGCAGCTTGAGCTCCTCAGCTCCAGCAAAGCGGTTCCGGTTTGCTGCCTGCCTGCTAGCTGCACTCAGAGAGAGAGCTCTCGCTTTTATCTGCTTTAAAGGTTCTTAGCGTTTTTAATGCTCTGAACCTTAAACAAAGGTTTGCTTTTAACTTTTGTTTTAACTGGATTTAAGGTTTTAGTCATCAGACTCGGGATTTTACGCTTTTTAACGAGTGAGCTAATGCTAACAGCTAGCATGGCAACCATGGACGCCGTCACTATGGACGCCTCCTTACCTGCCGAGGTGGGATGGCAGCTTCAGAAAGCACAGGAAAAGATAGCTAACCTTCTGGAGGATATCGGGCGGCTATCCGATGAGCTGCAGAGGAAGGATTCTCTGCTAGCACTTTTAAATCCCGGCTCCGTTGTCTAGTTGGCTGGGGAGATCACTGACCGCTGACCCACAACAACACAGCGCGGCCACTGCACTGAGGGACACCGTCGTGTGGGAGCCGGCCTCCCCCTGTCAGCGGCCCTCCTGCTCTATCCCGAGCAGAGAGACACCCTGGTCCGAGGTGGTAGTCCGTGGTCGGAAGAGGGCTCCAGGCGGGAGTCCTCCCTCCATTCACCATCAACATGGCACTGCTGAATGTCCGCTCTCTTTTAAACAAGTCTTTTATTATCAATGATTTTATTTCAGATAACAAGGTTGACTGTCTGTTCTTAACTGAAACGTGGCTGGGTACAGACGTGCCAGTTATTCTCACTGAGGCCTCCCCTCCAGATTTTAACTTCAATTTTTCCCTTAGAAGTGTCAGGAAAGGTGGTGGTACTGCCTCAATAACCAAGAAAGCACTCAACGTGAAAGAAATCAAATTTGAGCAGTACCCCACCTTTGAGCATCATGCGGTTGTTTTAAGCAGTCCCACAATTCTCTGCATTACAGTTTACAGACCACCAGGACATGATGCTGCTTTTATCAGTGATTTTTCTGAGTTTTTAGCAATAATCCATGCATCTTACAGCTTTATAGTTTTATCTGGTGATTTTAATCTGCACATAGATAATCCATCTAATCCCATGACTAAGGAGTTTTTAAATTTACTGAGTTACTTGGATTTTAAACAGCATATCACGCAGCCGACTCACAACAGAGGACACACTCTGGATTTAGTTATCAGTTATGGCCTGTCGGTCAGTGTGTCCTCTGTTGTTGAGTCGGCTGTGTCTGACCATTTTTATGTGTTTTTTAATGTCACCAGTGTTATTCAGCGGGAGGCCTCTGTGCGAACTGTCAGGAAACGCTATTTTACCTCTGAAGTGGCTGCAAATTATATCGAAATAGTGGATAAATATCCTCCAGCCACCACACCTGCATCCTGTGATTTTATCGTTGAACATTTTATCAATAAACTTCAATCAGCACGAGATATTGCTGCTCCACTAAAAACAAAAAAGGTACTGCCTAAGCGCAACCCCCCGTGGAGAAATGAGGAAATGAAAAATCTTAAAAGGAATTGCAGGGTGGCTGAAAGGAAATGGAGGAAAAATAAATTTACAATTAACAAACAAATATACTGTGAGCAACTAAGGATATACAATAACGCTCTCAGACATGCAAGGACTAGTTATTTTACAAATATGATTAGAGATCATAAAAACAACCCTAAGGTCCTTTTTAGGACCATTGATCTTTTAATCAACCCTGATTTTAACAGACGACTCACTCCCTCTGACTCCCTTTGTGAGCACTTTGCAGACCACTTCAGTAGGTAAAAGTGCTTCACTCATGGTGGATCAAGATGAGATAAGATTCCTTATCCTGTCTTGATGTTGGGTCTGTGTTAATAAAATAACTAAATACTCTAACATTAACAGGTATTAACTTGCTAATGTTTTGTAAAGTGTCTTGAGATAACGTTTGTTATGATTTGGTGCTATATAAATAAAGATTGATTGATTGAAAATAGACTCTATACGATCTCTTTTATCCAATTAAAATACTGCTTTTAATTCAGTAGAAAGCATGTCTTTACCTGAGGAAAGACAGGACAGTTTTGACCTGGTTGATGCTGAAATGCTTGGTAGAGTTTTCTCCCAAGTAAAACCAACAACCTTCCCTTTTAGACCCAATTCCCACATCACTTTTTAAAACCTTTTATGGATTTTTCGTAGTTGAGCTCTTAGATATTGTGAATTGTTCTCTTCAGACCGGGACTTTCCCTGCTGCCCTTAAAACGGCAGTAGTGAGACCCCTTCTGAAGAAGAACAGTTTGGATCCCAATGTTCTTAATAACTACAGACCAGTGTCCAACTTACCATTTTTAAGCAAATTTTAGAAAAGCTTGTTTTTATTCAGCTTAAGGATTTGTTAAACAACCACTCAATTTTTGAGAGATTTCAATCTGGATTTAGGACGAACCCCAGTTCAGAGACTGCCTTACTGAAGATCGTTAATGATCTCAGGTGTAACTTAGATTCACACAAGCTTACAGTCCTTGTGCTACTGGATCTTAGCGCAGCTTTTGATACAGTAGCTCACAGGATTCTTTTAGACAGACTGAGACACCTGGTGGGCCTCTCTGGTACTGCCCTTCAATGGTTCAGTATTATCTCTCAGATCGGAAATTTTTAGTAAGTCTGGACACATGCTCCTCAGGAATCCATGGTATTAAATGTGGTGTGCCCCAAGGCTCAATTTTAGGCCCCTTACTTTTTAATTTGTACATGCTCCCTCTGGGAAGTGTCATCAGGAGGCGTGGTGTTGTTTTCCACAGTTATGCAGACGACACACAGCTGTACATCTCCATGTCTCCTGATGACACAGGGCCAATTGATGCTCTTTTTAAATGTATCTTAGAAATTAAATCCTGGATGGCAGAAAACTTCCTGCAGCTCAACCAGGACAAGACTGAGGTTTTAATCGTTGATCCTAAGGCTCAGAGAGAGAATATTCAATCAAAATTGCAAACACTGGGTTTAAACCATCCAATCAAGTTAAGAATCTGGGCGTCATCTTTGACTCTGAGCTCAGTTTTATTCCTCACATTAAAAATATAACAAAAACAGGATTTTATCATTTAAAGGACATAGCCAGAGTCCACCCCTTTCTCTCCCAAGCTAACACAGAGACCCTAATGCATGCTTTTATCTCCAGTCCTATTGACTATTACAATGCCCTGCTTTCTGGTCTTCCTAAAAGAAACATCTCAAGTTTAAACTTTTACATAACTCAGCAGCTGGTGTGCTGACGAAGACCAGAAGGCAGGAGCATATTACACCGGTATTAAAATCACTGCATTGGCTCCCTGTGTGTTTTAGGATTGATTTTAAGGTCCTTTTAATGGTTTTTAAGTGTCTTAGGGGTCTTGGGCCTTCTTATCTCTCAGAGTTGCTTTTACCATATGAACCTTCAGGGACCCTGAGATCCTCCTGCACTGGTCTTTTAAAAATACCCAAAGTTAGAACTCGTACTTTCGGTGAGGCATCTTTTCAATACTATGGCCCCGTCTGTGGAACAGCCTGCTGGAGGACCTGAGGGCCGCAGAGAACGTTCACATTTTTAAAAGCAAGCTCAAGACCCACTTATTTAATTTAGCTTTCAATTAATGCCCTATTTATTAATTCATTTATTTTATTTATTATCTGTTTATTTATTTATTTTATTTTATAATTTATTTATCTTTATTTATTCAATTTCTGATCTTAGCCTTCTTTTACACATTTATATTCTTAGTCTATTTATGCTCTATGTATTTATATTTTTAACGATTTTATGTTTTTATCTTTTCATCCCATTTCCAGTGTTTCCTCAGAGGGGGCCACTCTGTGCTGGGGGGCTGTGCTTGGCTCTGGCTGGGTTGTCTCTGTCTCATGATCATCAGCTTGTTCAGGTGAGGGGTCTGCAGTTGTCCTTCGCTGCTGTGGGCCCCTCCCTGGCCTGTAGTTAGGTGTTTGTGAAGGTGGGGGCTTACTGGTTGTGGACCTTGTGCAGATATGGCCTCCTGCGTTTCCTGACCTGGCTCCTCTGTACTCAGCCACATGTTTCTAAAGCCTTGTTATCTGTGTGTGTGTGTGTGTGTGTGTGTGTGTGTGTGCGTGTGTGAGTATGAATGGTAGTGTGAGTGTGAGTGTGTTTTTATCAGGGTGGGAGGTGGGGGGGCGTGGGGGGGTGGTGGGGTGGGGCTTTTTAACCTGTAAAGCACTTTGTGCTGCATTTTTATGTATGAAAAGTGCTATATAAATAAAGTTTGATTTGATTTGACAGACTGAGGTCGCTCAGTCAAAGTGAGCTTCATGGCAACATCTGTGGCAACAAATACACAGAGCAAAAATTTATTCTGAGTTGCCATCTTTTGATTTGTGAGGGTGTTTTGATGTCCTGTTGAAAAATAAGCGACAAAAGGCTTATCAGCAAGTTTGCGTTCATGAATTACCTTGGATAAGCAGGTAGAAACAAGCGGTTTTTCCTTAAAGAACAAAAGTTCATAAGTGATGCTGTGAGCTAACAATGACGCTTTATAACTATAGTTACAAAAAGGGACCCAAAGTAACTGGACTTCCTTGTTAGGTCCAAGAAGTGGACTACTTTCGGTGTGGTGATATGAACCGCTTCGGTGAAATGAGGAGTCTGCCATCTGTGATATATGCAGAGAGAGGCGATGGGTCATTGAGGTCAGATAGGCTGTGTACTGTCAAACTCAATGGTGACAGTTCAAAGGATCGCAGGTGTTCAACGTAATGTGATTTGTGTTGTCGACAAAGAATGACAACAAGGTTGCTAACAAGGAAAATCTGCTCAATTTTACAAAACTGAGGCAGTCCACCTTCCTCTCGCACTGAAAGAAACATCTCTACACCATAAACAGTCCCATCAATGGTGACAGTTGACGTACTGTAAATCATTATACTGTCTGTCATTTGCTGAGTGTATGCCTTTGCAACCGCAGGAAGCCTGGATACCATCACAGAAGACACACTCGATGTCTGCTGATGAGGTTCAAAGAATGTTGGGGCACTGAGATAGTATGCAACCATGTGTTGATGCCTGTTTGCAAGTGTTTTTAACACATTCTTAAAGTTCTGTGTGTCATGTACTACACGCT
>RPOG01007086.1:0-20057 GCA_008086565.1 Thalassoma bifasciatum
GCACACACATATACACAGTCACACTCAAACTCTTACTTTGTGTGAGTCAGGAGGAAGTCAGGTCATGTTGTCCTCAGCTGTGTTGGTTGTGGTACATACCTGCCAACACACTTCTAGAACATTCTCACAGGCTTAGGATGAAATGTACCTACTGTATGCTCTCTTAGTCAGCACACCATTCACACCTAACACTGCTAATATTAGTCTACACCTATTTTACATGTTGACCTAAGCTCACACTCCTTAGACAGATCATGCAGAGTCTCTCTGAGCTTTACAGGTTCAGGTTTTAATCTTTACTTTACAACCGTTTGAACCCCTTACATCCCACCCAATTCTGGCCTATGTGTCATACTATGTTTTAAAGCTTATAACTGTGGGATATTCATCAGTGGCACCTCATTTGAAAGATTACAGTTTCAGAAAAGGTCATGTTTTTGTATGTGGCTAAAGTCCACATCAGGATAAATGCAGCTGAAACACCCTTTTTCCTCTTAATTTTCTATAATATAACCAATTTGTGATTATCATTAACTTCAAGATGCTTCACGCCAGACAAAAAAACATCCACCACATCACCTCTACACCTTGTCATCTACATCTGGGTGAAATTTGAGCTTTCTAGGTAAAACCTTGTAGAAGTTAGAGAGTTTGTAGTCTCAGGTGACCAAACATAGCAGATGCGTCCTCATTTACCACAGTCTAGTCTGACAACTTTGTTCAAACAAATCCAGCTGTATCAGTACTCAGTGTCTTCTTGGAAGTCAACTTTTTTTCTCTTTGTGAAAAGGGTCACTTAAAATTGTGAAATCATAGCTCCCAGTCACGAATTGTACCTCTCCTGTTGCGCACATGAATATGGATGAATAAGCATGGCAGCAAAGACATTTTCAGCTACGGCAGGCTTCGTGTGATGCTAAGGCCATTGATTACTGTGCTTGTGATTGACAGGCCTGATAGCCAATAAACAAGCCTGTTAGGGGGGCTTTTCGCACCATCAGCTGATGCTATAGGCGAGTCAAGCAGAGAGCAGTTGTTGTATAAATCAGGCTCTCCTGGCATCAAAACTCTGTGTATTGAGATGGGGACACTTTTGTCTTTCAACTAGTATAGGAGCATAGGAGGTTAAACCATAAAAAGTTAACACAATCTCTTTGGGTTTTTAGGGGCCAACCCCCCATGGCACATTGATCGTGTCGATGAATGATCTTTATTTTAGTCCCCTCCTTGAGCTCTGAATTTGCAAAGCCAAATGTTTTTTCCTCCAGTTGTGAATGGAAGAATATAATCCATCTTCTTTCAGAAACACTCAGTCACTCTAATCTCCTCCATCTCTTGTCCTCCTCAGCATCTGCAGTGCTCCATCCAGGCATTACAAGACGAGCTCCGAATCCAGCGAGACCTCAACCAGCTCTTTCAGTCCGATTACTCAGAGTCCGGTATCTTCGGAAACCAGCCAGTCGCCCCTCAGGACATGACAGAGGAGAACTTCCTACGTCTGCACGGCGAGTACGAGCGTCAGATCAAGGAGCTCTTCCTCTTGAGGAAGACCCTGGAAGAGATGGAGCTGAGGATCGACACGCAGAAACACACTTTAACTGCCAGGTACTTTCAGATCCCCTCAGAGAGCTCTGTCTGAACTCAGTGATGTGCAAAGTTGCTTCAACTCTCTTTGTTCTCTTCAGGGATGAATCTATAAAGAAGTTGCT
Organism: Thalassoma bifasciatum; assembly: GCA_008086565.1. Taxonomy (NCBI): domain Eukaryota; kingdom Metazoa; phylum Chordata; class Actinopteri; order Labriformes; family Labridae; genus Thalassoma; species Thalassoma bifasciatum. The sequence continues at coordinate 1,710 of RPOG01007086.1, forward strand.
GGAAATGCTGCAGAGTAAAGGCCTGTCAGCGAGAGCAACTGAGGAAGACCATGAAAGAACGAGGCGATTGGCCGACGCCGAAATGACCATCCACCAGCTGGAGGGCCTGCTGGAGCAGAAAGACAAGGAGATGCTCCAACTCAGAGAGGTGTGTGTGTGTGTGTGTGTGTGTGTGTGTGTGTGTGTGTATGTGTGTGCATCCAGGCATTCCCATGTGTGTGGGTGTGTGTATTTAGTTCCAGCCAGATGTGAGTGTGTGCAAATCAAACCGTGTCATATTCAGGCGCGGAGCTTGGCTCATAACTCGGTTTTAATACAACACAGAAACTTAAAGCACACACACAAACCCACAGGAGGGAACACTTTATCCTCTGTGTTCACTCTCCTTTCTAACCTCTTACTCAGCGGTTTTAACTCTCTGCTCATAGGATTCTGCTGATCATACATCTCCCTCTAGTGGTAAAATCTGGTAAATGCATAACAGAAACATTAAAGTGAAAGACACTTATTCACTGATGATCGAAAACTCATGAAAAGCGTTTCCATCATTGATTTATTTTGTGCTCTGAGTTATTGAAAATTGATTAAAGAGTTAATACACAAAAAAGCTCAAAGTCCTAAGTCCAGTCTATAAGTCCTGAGCCATAAAAAAGTGTAACAGGCAGCTGATTAATCCTAATAAGGAATTCTTTTCAAAACCTGTTCCTTAAAATTAAACATTAAACATTAAACATTATTTTGAAAGAAAACCCTAATATGGCCATGATTTTTTTTGATGAATTTTCTCCATTTTCTCAATATAATGTATTAACTTCAGTTGTTATGTTGAGATAACTGGGTAATTTCTTGTGCCACCCCATCCTTCAGTTCAGTTCTGATGTTACTGGCTGTGTTTTATGATGTGTTCAATGGCATGGAACGATCCATTGTCTTTTTTTGAAATATGTCAAAATGCATCAGGATGTTTATATTTAATTGAATTTCAGACATTTTGACCAAAGCTTTATCAAGAATTGCTGGATGGGTGGAACAAGAAATTATCCACTTATCTCAAGAAAAAAAGCTCTGTTTTCCACAGACAACAAGAAAAGTAAGTTATCTCAAGCAAACAACTGAAATTAAGTTATCCTGAGAAAACAAAGCAAATTTAATGTAGAGAATCATGGCCTTCAAGGGCTTCTGTAATTTTGTAAATCTAGGGGGGTTATGTTTTTTTCAAAAATCTGGAAGCACAAATCCGCACACAGTTGTGTTTTAGATGACTATATTCTCCTCAGACCTTTGTGTCGACATGGTAAAATCTACCACAGCTGTTACAGCTACACTAGGAGTATATTTAAAAAACCAAACTCATTTCAGTTCAGCCTTTTATAATCAGCTTCAAATGCGCCACAGGCCACAGCTGTGAAGGAGAAACACACACACACACACACACTCACCAGAGCCAGTGATGCATCATGTAATGTTTTACAGGCACATCACTGTCAGACAGAATTATGAAGCAGAATGACACAAAATTAGGAAACAGGGATTAACTGTTGCACAGCTGTAAAAAGCTGACAGCATGTGAAGGGAAGATACAGCTTGATAAAGATAAAACACATTTGTGATGTGTGCATACAGCTTTTTTGCTCTGCTGACACTTCTTTTTAGATATCAGTTCCTCTAGTTTACAGACTCACAAACTCCTGCTGCCAAGAAGCCAACTCTCTGAAGATGATTTAATAATGCCTCATGTGAGAATGCTCATGACATGCTGCAGTGAGCAACTTCTGGAAAGAATTTTGTTTCTATTCATTTTTGCTACTAAATAACCAAGTGTGAAACAGCATCCTTTACTCCATTTATAGAAACTTAATGGAATTTAAACACGGTTAAAGAAATATGAACCATTCAACACTTCATGAAGCATGAGACTGAGCAGAGTGTAAAGGGTGATGACCTAGTGTCACACAGTCACCATATAAATTATTGAAGGAGGGATTATCACATCACCTGAATAAAAGGACAAAGGGCAACAACATTATGCAAAGATTTTGTGCAGGCGACACATGAGGTCCTATAGTTCCTGTGGAGTGTGGACTTACCTCTTCACAGCTAACTTTACCTGTTGAGGGTGAATGAAAGAACAATTTATTTTTGGTTACAATGTTCAGAGCAGAACTTGAATTACATGAAATCAGTTAACGAAAATAGAACTATATATATATATATATATATATATATAACTTGCAAAAAGTACTTTCTCACAAAACAGTTAACAAAATGTAACTAAGTAAGAAATAGACTGAGGCTTATTTTTGCCTGTCTTGAACAATCCTGAAATCAAACCAGATTATCATTTATACAAAAAAGAAAAAAGATACCATTGACGCTAAGTTACTTTTAATAATTTGACATTCCAGTCTTTTCAGTACATTGTAATCCCTTATCATTTTACCTTTCAATGTCTTTTTGAAACTGAACAGAGATCTACACAGTTTCATCACCTTTAAGTCTATCCCTTAAATAAACTCCTAAAACATGAGATATTCAGTGCCTCATTAGTTACAAGATTGAGGGTAAAGGGAGACCACTTATAAGACGGCAGGTCAATAAATTATTGAGAGGGATTATAACATCACCTGAATAAAAGGACAAAGCAAACACTCAACCTCCTGAAGTTGTAATTTTGTCTCTTATTTTTTTATTTTAAGGTGCAAGAGTAAATAATTTATCAATGATATCCCAATGGGAGGCTTTATGTATTATCTGATTAGGATCCTCTGAGCCGGATGAAGGAAGCTCCTTCTCTGCCTCCCGCTGCTCACTTCATATTATCTTCTTCCTGAACTCAGAGCAGAAAGGTCATAATCCTGTCCTGATCTTAACTGAAGGGCTGTTTTCAGGCAGAATGTTGAGAATAAAATCTGACATCATATATCTCTGATATCTTTAATATCTAAAAAGCCAACATTTTCACTGCTATTTTGTCTCTTATGACATGTTTCTGTTTTGCTTTCAAATTGCTGAACTGCTTTATTGACATAATATCATTCACCCATGTTGAAGATTTTTCCCCCTTAATATAATTAGTGTGAAAGCTGTTCGCGTATCATAGAAGAGGCTATAGCCTTGGTTGCAGCAGTTGCTGGTTTGACTCCAGGCAACAATCATTTGCTGCATGACTCCCTCTCCTCTGTGTTCCACATTTCCTGTCTCTCTTAAGTTGTCCTCTAATGAGGGGTGAAATGCAAAAGAACACTATTACAAATAGATATGGATATTTGCTCATTTATATTAGCTTTAAGCCAGAACATTGCAGAGCTCAAAGGTGGTGCAGTGGTTAACGATGTTGCCCCCCAGCATGAAGGTCCCTGGGCCTTTCTGTTTTGCTTGTTCCCCCTGTGGATGCAAAGGGTTCTCTCCAGGTAATCTTAGCTCTGTGATAGGCTGACAACTTGTCTTTGTGCCCAGTGGTGCTCAGTAGAGGTGTTGTGAGTACTGATACTGAGGACCAATCCATTACAGTACGTTATAAAAATCCTACTGTGCCTACATGACTGTGATATGATTATCATTGTGGTAAGGCCTGGCTCAGATTAAACCATTTGTAAAATATGAATAAATACAGGAAATTAAAGCCATTTATTTTTAGATATAACAGTATAGCATTATCCAGTGTGAAATATTGCCACGCCGCCAACATAATTGTGCTAGTTAGCTTAGAACCAAGTCTTGAGTCAACCAGTGTGTCTGTTGAGTTTGTGTCACGTGATCAAGCAGGCTGCAGGTTACAGCACAGCGCTACTGTTTCAGGAGCGGTTAAGAAGACTGTGCCAGTGTTTAATGGAGCTAAACATTAGATTTCTAATTTAATAAATTATGTGGTATCAGATCAGTGCCTGGACTCCAGTAGTCACAGATACTGATTCCAGCATTTTCGGCAGTATACGAGCAATTTCCAATACTGGTGTCAGTATCGGAATAACTCTAGTACTCAAGATAGGCTCCAACCACCAAACAGGAAAAAAGCAGAGTGTGGATGGTATTTCTGTTCAATATTGTGCAGGGCCTCTTCTTTCAGTTTTTTATTCTTCATTTATGTTTTGGCTCTTTCGGCTGCAATCAGAGAGGACAGGACAGTGGATAGAGCAGAACACAGGGTGAGAGTGGGGAGTGACATGTAGGGAAGAGGCTGCTGCTTGGGCCACCTGACCAAAGGCTAACTTCATAGTTGCCACCTAGGGGTGTCCTGTTTCAACCATTTCACTTCTGAAAAGAAACAGATAATGCAGCCTCGAGTATTGACTTATATTGATCTGATACAATACCAGTACTGATGCTGTGGTGTTCTGCTCAATTTGTAGGTCTTCAAGGCTGGAATAAGCTTCAAAGTTTAAAGTTTAAATGCATTCAATTTGCATGACAAGTTTTGTACTCAGCTGCAACGTCTTTTTGGACTTCAACAAAAAATACTGCCACCTCTCCAACTCCATGCTACTTTGTTAGCACGTTAACACATGCTGTTGTTGTGATCACGTGGGCTCTGCTGCTGGATCAGAGCTGGAGCAGAGTCTGGAGTGGACTGCTTGTATTGGAGTGATATATCAGAGATTTTAGTTGCAAGCCAATATGATCAGATATTTTTATTTTTTAACAGATAGGGGTGAGTATTGGCAAGAACCTCAAGATACAACAGGCATCATGATACAGGGGTCACGAAACGTCAGTATCACAATATTGTGATGTTCTACAGTTGACGAAGAAAAAACTTGAGATAATTTATATGTAAGTCACACATTATTACTTAAAATCGGAAGAACAAAATAAGTCAAAACTGTTTCATTGAAAACAACTTTTCCATTTTATTGTTTTTGAAATAAGTCAAATGCAGTGTTTCATACATACACTTAACTTGAAAACATAAAGTGCATCAAGTCTCTTGAACTAATGTTACAAAGAAATTCCCTTTATCAATGTATTGAAAGTGTCTTAACCTGCAGTGAAGCTCACGCTGTAATTTAACACATAAGGAACAAAGTGCTAAGTGAACTAAGTGCCCTATGTCACTGAACACTGTATTTTACTTCCCACTCAGCTAATATATGAGTTTTTATTTATTCAAAAGAAGTGGATATTAAGATTTTAAATATTGCTTTTATATCTGAGGTCAAAATATCATGATATATTTCTGTATTAATATTTTTTCACACCACTAATAACAGATGGATTTCTGATATCAATATCTGATCGGAACATCCCTAGTGCTACTTAAAACTGCTCAGCCTTATATAAATAGTAAATGAGTGTCTTTCAGATGAGTCATTTATTTTATTTAACCTTTATTTAACCAGGAAAGTCCCATTGAGATTATGAACCTCTTTTTCAAGGGAGTCCTGGCCAAGAAGCAGCAACAATTTACAGTACAACATAATTTAAAATCATGTCATGTATTAAACAGACCACTCCTGTCAGTCTTCTCTTCTCTTCTGTGCCTTTTACGTACCCAGCAGCACTGACATCCCCTGTGGGGTTCTCTTGATAAAACACGTGTGGAAATTTCTCCAGAATAAGGTTTTTGTTTTATAATCGTTTCAACTCATCTGTTCCTCCGTTATACTTCTCATTTAAAAGTCTTCAGGGATCAGGAAGAACTATCTTACTTCACTCAGGCGTGATGATGACTTTTTAGATTCATTATGGTCTTATTTCCTCTCTGTGCTTATGCTGCATCACTCCTCAGTTTGATTTAACACCCAAGAATGAAAGAACAACCAAGAAATCATCTCTGAATGAATATCTGAGTGTGTTTTTTTGTGCGATTTTCTATTTATGGCCATGTTCACAGTATTCAAACTAATGCCTCAAGCCATGGCTCCTGACCCCCCCCCCCCTTCCTCCCCTCATGTGTGTGTTTTTCTACTCTCTGCCTCGTGCATTAGCCGTCTTTGTGAGAGTGTGTTTCCTCCAAAGAGAAGCAGTGATGTGTTCACTGCCCTCTGCTTTCATTCCCTCCCTCCGTCCACGACTCTCTGCCCCTCTCTTCTTACCCCTCTATTGTGCCTTTACATCTACAAATACACGCCTCCTTTTTCCCTGTCCTGCTTTTACCGTACCCTTCATTTGACTGGTGAGTTACCAAGTGGCAGCAACATCCAGATGAAAAGAAATGAGATGCAAATTTTGTAGAAACATTTTTGTTTTATAAATTTGACCTCATGCAGCAGTTGGAGAAGGAATCTGCTTCCTGTCTTTTTAACAGTTTGGAGACAGAGGAAGTTTTTTTTATTTTGTCTGGAGTTGGATTGTTGATTTAACTTGGATTATTTCCGTCTTATTTGCACTAAAAGATTCATTTCAGGGTTTGAGATCTGACCTTTTTATACCACGGATTATAAAAGTGTCAGTATCGTTCCCTGACAGTCTGAAAATGTGGGATGGACGCATCAACCCAAGAAGGCTAAAAGCCAGCAGCTCCTCCATGAAGGGGAAACACTTCATCCCTGCCTCCCCCTCCATCCCCATCTCTCCCTCTCTCCCCGCCTCCCCCTCCATCCCCATCCCACCTCCTTTCCACGTGTCTCCCCCCTTCCATCCCTCACGTCTGTCTCCCTCTCCCTCCTTCCCGGCACCTTCCCCTCGTTCCCACCGTCACCCACACCATCCCCCCGTCCTCCTCTCCTCCTGTCCTCCTCACCATCCTTCTTTCCTCACTGCCTCATCCGTCCATCCTTCCCTCCAGCACTCTCCATCCTTCCCTGCTCCCTCTCCCCGGCCCACACCCGTGGTCCAGCCCTCCCTCCATCCCTGTCCCCCCATGGCTGTGGCCTCCTCTCCAGGCTCTCGGCCTCCTCCTCCTCCTCCTCCATCTCTCCACCCCTCTGTGTCGCTCTCTCTGCCTCCTGCTGACCATCGTGGTGTTTGTGTCCCTCAGGAGCTGCACAGGAGATATGAAGCAGCTCCAGAATCAACCAAGACGAAGGCTCTGCAGACAGTCATCGAAATGAAGGTAAAAGTGATCATTTCATTCACACACTCATCTGTGTTTATGTCAAAATCAGAAAAGATCGATTTATCTTATACTGACAGCCATGAAAAACTTGAAGTCTGACACTTTTCATCCTCTTTCTGTTTTGTTTCAGTCGCTCCTCTAGTAACACATTCAGTGACTCTGAAAAGTATTCACAGTGATTCACTTTTTCCACATTTTGTTATGTTACAGCCTCATTACAAAACGGAAAATAATCATGGAAAGCTCTCCTCACAAAACCCTATTACAACAACAGGAAAAAGTTTTTTTGAAATCTATCTGATCAATAATATATACAAATGTGTACAAACACACACACACACACAGACACACAAACACACACACACACACACACATATATATATATATATATATAACTCATGCATCACATGTACATAAGGTTAATTCCAGAATTGAAGGACAGTTGGGCTTCTAAATTCTTGAAAACTAAATCTTTCATTTTTCTGATTTTTTGCTACATATTCATCAATGATAGTGAATAAACAATGAAAGGCTTGATTAGCTCAATTTACAGACCAATGGTACAATTTTTTTTACATGAATTATCTCATATTTACAATACTTGGTGGTAATCACAGTAACAGGGTTGCACATCTGTACTAATGTAAGCTGTTACTTCTGACCGAGAGGACAAACTTTCCTATGTATATAAGTAAAGAAAACAAAATTTGTCTTATTCTGATCATATGCATAACAGGGTTGCATGAGGTAGAGTGGGACATTCAATCAAGGCTAACTATGTTATGAAAAGATGAAAAATAGAAGAGAGGATATACTTTTGCTCCCATTCTTTTGGAAAACTGTTTGATGATGTCAAGTCCAGAATGTCATGTCATTCACTGTTTTTTTCTTCTTCTACTATGCTATAAAGGTCATTCCAACAGAGTTGCGTGCATGTTGTGGGACAAACGTTCCATGAATGATAATTATCAATAAGGGAAATGTTCCCACAGTTACAAGAGATGGGAATAAAACAAATAGTACCTTAAAAACAAATTCAAATTTCATTTTAAATGTTTTATTTGAGATTCAATTTGGTCATTAGGGGGGTGGGACAAAAGAAAAATGGCATTTTCAGGGGTACACCAGAGTTATTTGGTATTTTTCCAGGATGGGATGTTTACAAGTGTCCTTGTTGCTTAGCCACCAGTTCTGTTCGTCCATCTGAAACTCTTTTTTAATCTATCTTTTACCAGTTAATTATGTTCACACCATACATATGTTAGCACATTGGGGTTAGCATGCTTTTTTACATCAAGAGTAATAGATTTCCAACTCTGTCCAAAAAATATCAAACTAAAAAATAATTTTAAGTGCTCCTTCTAGTGGAGGTACGTCTACGTTTTAAAGTTACAATCAAAATATTGAATACTGCATAGTTAGACCTTTTTTTATGACAGTTCAAGTTAGGGTTGTAGTCAGCTACTTCTCACAGTGTTTTTCATTTAAAAACAGCACGTGTGTTATTATTCCTGACAGGCAAAGGTATAATTTTGTTCCTGCCTTCTATTTGATGTGTTTCATGTTCCTCAGCACCTTTCTCTTTCTGAGCTCTCTTCTCCCAGTGATCAAAAACTAAAGATACACTTCTCATTTTTGATGAAGTGTTCATCCCAGGATCACTAAATCCCACCTGTAAAATCTGAGCATGTTTATGTTCTTCCAGGATGCAAAGATCAGCTCAATGGAGCGGGGCATGAGAGAGCTGGAAGAGGAGGTGAAAATGCTCAAGTCCAATGGAGCTCTGAGCAGCGAGGAGAGGGAGGAGGAGCTGAAACAGATGGAGGTCTACAGGTCCCACTCCAAGTTCATGAAGAACAAGGTGACACATTCAGACACACTCCTGGTCTGCTCCTCACATCCTTGTTTTTCTGTTGTTGCTTTGGAAAGATTACAGAGTTGCTCGATGTCATAACTTTAATCCGTGAGACTCAAAGATGTTTTCAGTTGGGGTCCTTCTAATTAAACATAGAAGCCCTTGAGAAGAAAGATGTTGTGTCCATGTCAAGCTTTGTTTCAGCATGTGAGACGTACGCTGTTAGACCATTCAGTGAACGTGGCGTCTGGTTTGTTGTGGTCTCGGTGACGCCTTCCTCTCCTGTCAGGTTGAGCAGCTGAAGGAAGAGCTCTCTCAAAGCCAATCAGAGAAGGAGGAGCTAAAGCAACGAGCCAATGAGCTTCAGGAGGAGGTGTCTTCAGTAAGAGACACACCTCTGTGTCTGTTTGCGCTTTCTTCTTTCTCTCTTGACCTCACACTCCTTCTGTCTTGCAGGTGGACTGAAGGCTACTGCATAAGTAGATTCACAGTAGAGTCCCAGAATAGAGCTGTGTTCAGACTGTGTGAGGAAGCTACAACTCTAAACTGCCAGTGAATGTAGTTATATTTAAAGGGTAAAACAGCAAGATACTATACAGACTACACAGAGTATGACCTCAAAGGCAAATCAGTTAGAAGAGATTGGAGTTATTCAAGAACTGGTTATTTACATTTGTGCTCAAAAGTCTACAATGTCTTGAATGTGAATGATAACACAAAAACTTTTCTTCCACTCATGGTTAGTGGTTTGGCGAAGACATTTATTAGCAAACAACTGTGTTTACTCTTTTTAAATCATAATGACAACAAAACTTCCAAAATGACCCTGATCAAAAGTTTACACTCTGGTGATTTTGTCCTGATAACATGAACACAAGTTGATACAAATTAGCTTACTATAGCTTACTATACTATTAGCTTGTAATCAGTGTGTGTGTATAAAAGCTCAGTGTGTTTCTGAGTTCCTGACAGACGCTTGCATCTTCCATCCAGTGTTGCACTTACGTTTTTGGATTCAGAGTCATGGGGAAAGCAAAAGAATTGTCAAAGGATCTGAGGATGTGAATAAGCGGTGTTCAGACTCCAATTACGAAGTGGAAAATGAGGGATTCTGTTGAAACCGAACCATGGTCAGGTAGACCAACAACAATTTCAGCCACAACTGCCAGGAAAATTGTTCTAGATGTAAAGAAAAACCCACAAATAACTTCAGCTGAAATACAGGACTCTCTGAAAGAATGTGGTCTGGCTGTTTCAAGATGCACAATAAGGAGGCACTTGAAGAAAAATGGGTTGCATGATCTAGTCGCCAGAAGAAAGCTATTTCTACTCAAATTCCACAAAGTGTCCCACTGCTGCAATACGCTAAACAGCACAGAGACACACCTCAAAACTTCTGGAACAAAGTCATTCAGAGTGATGAGACCAAAAGTGGTCTCATCACTCTGGCCACAACATAAATGTTACATTTGGAGAGGAGTCAGCAAGGCCTATGATGAAAGGCCGAGATGAATGCTGCATGTTATCAGAAAATACTGGAGGAAAATTTGCACTCATCAGCCAGGAAGCTGCGCAAGGGATGTACTTCGATGTTCCAACATGACAATGATCCAAAATACAAGGCCAAGTTGACCCTGCCTTGGCTATAGCAGAATAAAGTGAAGGTTCTGGAGTGGCCATCTCAGTCTCCTGACCTCAATATCATTGAGCCACTTTGGGTAGACCTCAAACCTGCAGTCCATGCAAAACAGCCCAAGAATTTACAGGGACTAGAGGCTTTTTGCCAAGAAGAATGGTCAGTTTTACCATCTGGGAAAGAAAAGTTTTTGTGTTATCGTTTTTATTCTCTGAAAATGGCCAAGAAATCATAAATTCTGCCAGGGTATGTGAACTTATGAGGACATGTAGATATGACATTATACAATAAGATATATATTTTTTTGTTCTTGGGTGCAAGGGCTCAATGTATCTTGAATTTTAGCTCCCTTAACCATATGAGAGGTCATCCTTTAGTTTAAATGCAGGTAGAAAGCATCTATTGCAATTTCAGTTTATTTCATTCAGTTTGATTTGAAGCAAAAAGTCAGCATTAAGACAATTTTCTGTCTTTGTATTATTTTGACAGAAATATTTTTGGTTTATCAAATAACCCAGAGTTCCTTATTTTTGACCCAATCACTGATTGATGTGTGTTGAGAGTCATAGTTCTTTCAGACAGTCTGAACCACACATTTCCAGATTCTCACCTGTGCTGGGCTGCTGTGTGCATACGTCTAACCCTCTGCTCTTTCTTCATGCATGAGGTTTTTCTTCCTGTCATGGCTTGGACTAGTTGGACTACTTTTCCTGTGTGGGTTTAGGACTATCCTTTACATTTAGAATTTCTCCTTGTAGTGACTTCAGCTTGGTGCTTATGTAACTTTACATGTGTCTCTTAGAGAGATCTCAGGTGATATTTTTTATTGATAAACCATAATAAATAAATCCATCCTGCCACCACTTAAGCAGGAATGGGAAGTTCTTAATATTTCAAAAGGTGTGCTACAGAACACAGACTTTGTTTCTGTAGTTTCCTCTAGAATGATCTCCTCTCTAGAACAAGCTGTAACTTACTGGTTGCTCTTTCATCTCCCCTCTCCCATCATGCCATGTGCTCGTCTCTCAGATGGATCAGGCAAAGCAGGAGCTGAGTCGTAAGGACAGCGAGCTTCTGGCCTTCAGGACCAAACTGGACACTTTAGCGAACCAGTTCTCTGACAGCAAACAACACGTGGACGTGCTTAAGGAGTCACTCACTGCCAAAGAACAGAGAGCTGCCATTCTCCAGACTGAGGTACTGCTCTGTTCTCTGTCTCCTCCTGCTGTCACTGCTCATCACAGGATGGCTGCTCTGTGACTGTCTCACCTCTTTAAAAACATTTGTCTGCACAGGTGGATGCTCTGCGTCTGCGTTTGGAGGAAAAGGAGTCACTCCTCTCTAAGAAGAGTCAGCAGATATCAGAGCTGACGGAGGAGAAAAGCACTCAGAGCGGAGAGATCACTGATCTTAAAGACATGCTGGATGTCAAGGAGCGCAAAGTCAATGTGCTACAGAAGAAGGTAGGAAAAAAAAACAAGTTTCAAAATGAGTTGGCTGTGAATTCATTTGCTAAAATAAAGGCACAACTTATACATAGGATACCAATGAATGTTGGGAATGTTCAAATTTGTTTTTAGGTTTTCAGTTATTTTACAGGCACTGTTTTTAAGATTAGGATTTATGTGTTGAACTGCACTAGGCAATCATTTTTCATCCAAACAGAGTCAAAAATAAACCTGTATAAGAAAAGGCATGAACGTCTTTTAGTGTTCCAGTGGTAAAATAAGAGGTGGACGTGCTTCAGATATCAGACGTCAAACTGAGAAAGAAAGTAACTGCTGTTGTGTTTCTTTTTTACAAGAATGCTGAATTTTTCTTTTCTTTGTTTTAAATAAGAAAGCTTTCCTGGTGCTCAGTGGTGGGTGGTAGAACGCTACATTTACTCTGTTACATTTACTTAAGTAACGTTTCAGACAAATTGTACTTGCTAGAGTAGTTTTACGGCAAAATGCTATTTACTTGAGTATTTTTGTGAAGATCAAATTCTGCTTTTACTCCACTACATTAAGTTACAGCCTGCTCCCTTCTTGCATTTACTTAATTCATCATTCACTGCTTCCACCACCTTGTTAAGGTTTGTCAGAGAGACTTCTGCCTCAGGCGCGGTCACATGACTCTGTTTCACCAATCAAATGCAGCCAGGCAGTCACATGGTTGTACACGAAATCTCAAGCTTAACTGTTACTTCACTGAGGTATTCTTTGGGATAGAAAATGCATAAACACATTATTTTTTCTTGCGGCTGAATTTTCCTTAATTTTTGTTATTCTATTATTATTATTATTATTATTATTATTATTATTATTATTATTATTATTATTATTATTATTATTATTATTTCTTAACACAGAGTCCATGACAAATTTCCCCTAGGGGACAATACAGTTTAATGTATTGTAATGCATTGTTTTTAGTTTAAGTGAAATTTTTGGGCATTACCCACTTTTTAACATTCCTTTTTTACTTTACTTTACTTTTTTCCTTTCATCCGAGTGAGGTTCATGCTCCAGTTAAACAGAAAGAATAAATCAGAAGTTACTCAGTAGTTACTGGAGTCGTCTTTTCTCTGAAAACTTATTTATTCTTACTCAAGTAGTTATTGAAAACAAATCAGTTTAAAACCATATTTTCATCTAAGTCCTCTCCCACTGTTCTCCTTTTTTAAAAAAAATCTAATAAGTTTGTTTGTTGTTTTAACTATTATCTTGTGAATTTTTTTTGCCTTTGCTGTGAAGTGTCCTTGAATGCCAAGCAAGGCGGTTTGAAATAAAATCTATTATTATTATTATTATTATTATTATTATTATTATTATTATCATCATTTTATCATGTTTATAATCATTATTATTATTTTGAGGACTACTTCTTACTTTGACTTGACTTCTACTCATCAGAAAAAGTTGAAACTTTATTGAAAATGTCAGTCATCAGTCTTGGTGCTGTAGTTGAACCACTAGATGGAGCTGTGAGACAGTGTTTGGATGAAGTGTTGAACTCTGGGTGACAGACTGACAGATCTCAGTGTGGACTCAGGCAAAAAGAAGAGTGTCAGTGAGGAGTTAAGGGCGACATTTCAAACTGTTTTCATGTGTTTTTATGTCTTTATGTTTGTATCTACAGGGATGTAGTTAGTTGGATAGAAAGGCTGCAGGTTTTAACACAAACACTGCTTTTGAGGGGAGTTGTTCAAACAATTGTTAAGAACTGAAAAGTCTCATTTCTGTAAAAATCCAGTCTGCAGTTGATTTCGCTCATAAAGAGTCTTTTGCACCTCTACCCACTAAACTCCACTTCTCCCCCTCCCTCCTCCTCCCCCTCCCTCTCCTCCTCTTCAACCCTTCTGTTGTCACTTGCATAAAAGATGGCGAGCTCACGCCGATAATTGATAGAGACAATCAAGCAGACAGACATAAAGCAGGACAGGGAGGGGGAGGAGAGAGACAGAGAGTGTTTGAAATCAGATGCATACTAATGAGTTCTTCCTGTTCAATAAATGATGACCTCTGCCGCCTTCAAATAGAATACAGTCCGGTGTCTGAGAGGGAGATGCTGCTGACTCCTTGTTTGTCTGGTCTGCACTTTTGATTCCCTCATTTCTTCGCTTTTTCTTCACTTGGAAAAACTAAAAATATCATTTTGTCTTTTTCCGTTCTTTCTTCTCCCTCTTCATGTTTTTAACCTGTCACCACATGTTAGGCGTGGAGAAAATTACCAGGAGTGCATGGAATTAATTGTGAAGCAATTCGTCTGATCTCCCATCATCCTCCTCTCTTTGTTCTTTAATGTAATTTTCTGTAACATGCGCAGGAGATGACGACAAAAGAAGAAGAGAAGCAGCAGCTGGTTATTGTTTTGTTAACATATTCTAGCTCATTATCACGCACAATTTTGGGACTAAAATAGGACCGTGTGTGTGTGTGTGTGTGTGTGTGTGTGTCAGTTGTCAGTTTCAGGAAGTGCAGACAGGATCAAAGAGCCTGCCTGCCTCTCAATGTCAAGTGTGTGTGTCGAGGTGTGTGTGTGTGTGTGTGAGGAGGAGGAGGTGTCAGTCAAGCTGTCAGGTGAATGCTTGATTAATGAGGCGATGTAAGTGTTTTACTGTGTGAACGCACATTCACAGTCTTTGCAGTGAAGTCAGAGGTTAGATACCAGTCTGACTTACGCATCTTTAGGTGTGTGTGATTTGTTTTCCCTCTGACAAAGAGAGAAAAATGAAAATTTCACCGCCCAAATTTGCACTTAACTCCTCATTTCTTAATCTCCCCATCTTGTTTTCAAACCTTAATTTGTTATTTCTGTGCCGCTGAGTTTTACACCCCATCCATTTTTCAGTCAATACCACAGAGTTGACACAGCTCCTTATCTCTGTCTGTGATCGTCTTAAGCACACACACCTTTACAGTATATTTACGCACACTAAAACGCGCTGTCGTCACGGGTTCAGGGAAAGAGTGAGTGCTTCTCTTTTGTTTTTTTGCTGAGTTTGTGTTTGAACAGAAATTAATCTGCCACCAAATCACTGTGAGAGGAAGTAGGAGGAGGAGACAGGAGGTGAAGTGAGTGTGTGCTTGGAGTGAAGGTTAAGGGTCACACAGCAAGGAGAGAGTGTATTCAGCAGCACAGCGCTGCATGTTTCAGGCCTTGATGTGTTGTTAAAGCTTTATTTGTGTGTTTCTTTTCAATATTGTTTGGTTTGTCACATATTAAGAAATCAGCACTTGGTGTCATAAAAATTCTATCAAAGAGGATGATTTTTGGACAGCAGTGTTAATATTTAGATGTATCTTTGTGATCAGCTAAAGAAGTGAATCAGAAAGAAGAGGAGTGCAGTTAATCAAATATTTCATATTCAGATAAAATTAGCAGAAATTAGAGATTCTTTGGAGGCTGCATGGTGGTGCGGAGTCCTTCACAATTGGAAGGCTCCTGGTTCGATTCCCCAGTTGTTCAGGTGTCTTTCTGTCTAGCATGCCTGTGTGGTTTGTCTCCCATTAGTTCACAAACATGCTCATCATGTTGATTGGTCACTTTAATTTGCTGTTAAGTCAGTGGTTTCCAACCTTATTTGGGACCCCATTTTTTCATCACAATTTACCGCTGACCTCAAACACATTTTCTTTCTAGAATCAATGTCTCAGCAATAGCTTCAGCTTCATTGCCCTGATAATGACATATCTCAGCTCCAAAGATGCTCCAGCGCCTGCTCACTAACTGACATAACCAGTGGCTGCACACATATTTTGAAGGGCAGACGTGAAAGAAAAAAAAAGGCAAACACAGCACATGTTTGGCTCCCAATAGGCCAGTTTATTATGTCTCAAAGAGCCAGAGAGGCAGATCACTGTGGTTCATCAGGAGGGCACTTCAGCATTTGTTTTGACTCCCAAAAAGGCAGTTTTGTGCACAAAATCTTGCAAATCTTTTGTTTTTCAAGCCTGAAAATTTCAAGTGTTCTTTTTAGAAAATGTATTTTTTTTTTCATTCCTCCATGTGGTTGTGAGACACCTTTGTAGTGTTTGGGTTCCTCTTTGAACAGTCTTTATGACGCCAGGGCGTGAAGAAATCTTTCCATTTGTTTTCTGTTTTTTCCTACTGACTGTAAGTTTGTGTTTGTATAGGTTGAAGCGAGGGAACTCAAGTTTGGGTAACTGTGAAGTTACGTTATCGTGACCATCACCAGTTCAGATAATTTTATATGCTGCATCTTATTTCAACCAGATTTTGATTTGAGAAAGCAAAAGTTTAGAATGCAGTTCTTAAAGAATATGTTTGGTGTTTAATTTTACAGAGAATAAAACGTAGTTCAGTCATTTTTAATCAATTATTAGACATTTCAGGTGACCACATATGGGATCCTGACCCCAAAGTGAAAAACACCGTGTTAGGTGTAGATGGTTGTCTGTACCTTTGTCAGCCCTGTGATAGGCAGGTGGATTAAAGTGTGGCTAGCATCTGCAGAGCTAGCACCTCCAGCCTTTGGTGCTCTTAACAGGTACATCCAAACATGCTAAGGTGTTTTACTAGGTATGCATAAGCCTGGTAGAAAAAGTTAGTTACCAGTTTAAGAAAACACAATCTTATTTAAACTTTGCCTGGGTCCAACTGTGCCATCAGTGATCTGGACTGGATTTCATTTAGGTGGTAGAGCATTATAGCACTGAGGCTGTAACTATTTATCAGAGCCAGAGGCTGACATTTTGGGCCTGTAATAATGAAGCCTGTGAGCGTGCTCACACTGGCTATTCAAACTGTGCTGTACTCCAGTGCGATTCACCCACTGCAGCGCTGCTTGCCCATAGGACAGCACAGCCGGTGGTCCCAATATGAACCAGACTTCAGCATGGTTGCTGGTACACGCACGGTCCCTGACATCACTATGAAGTATCTGTTTACAAGACACTGTTTCATCAGTCAGCAGATTAGAGAACATGGAAAACATTGTTACAACTTTACCCACTTTTATCACTTCTGTTAAGTTGTTTTGGACTGGCACAGCCCTCCAACACCCCTCAATTGCTTTAAAAGATTAAAGAGAGGAGTGGCTGCAGGGATCATACGCCATGCGTTATGCATCATGTATGTGACACGTGTGCGCGTGCTAGTGCACGAAGTGAGCCGCGCTGAAGCACACCTCTCCCAATCGAGCTGAAGCCGTGGAAGTAGGCAATGCTTGAGCATGGTTTACTTGTGGTCACACTGGTCAAACGAGCTTAAGCACGGCATGGCTGACCAGTGTGACTGCACCAAGAGGATCTGTACACACTGAATCTGATTTTTTGGCTCAAATGTGACCCATGTCTGCTTTGTTTCTGACAGTGTGAACAGCACAAGTCTCATTTTCCACTTAGATTCAGGTCACTCTCAAATGTGGTACTGAATCAGATACATATCAGATCTTTTTGAAGGCGACCACAGCTTGACCATTTAGGTCAAAATTGATCAGATTTGACGTCATTCTGCAGGAACACGAGTCACAGTTATGTGTCTGCTCCACAGACAACACCTTTTTCCTCCTTTTTAACATAACTCACCCACAAATTTGTCTTCTGCCGCCACATACTGTATTTAACAAATGACTTTAAATGCCACCATATTTGTTTCCATAAAAACCATTCTGCGCGTGACGTCATTAATCTTCAGCTGAGGGTGCAGGTCACTTCAGGAGCGTGAGCTGTTCACACTGTAGTCCACAGACAGAATTAAAAAATCTAATTTGAGCAATAAAGCCTTTGCAGTGTGAACATCGCTAAAGTTTTGTTGTGTTTGTGTACTTGAAGCAGACAAAGTGGCGTTTGAGAACAAATGAAATGTAAATTATGCTCAATTGTGTTCTTATTCAGTAAATATGTATGAATTCCTGTTCTGTTTCTGCTCTGGCTGACACATTTGTGCTGTAATCTAGAGTCCACATATGAAAAAGTCTTCAGAGTGGGACAAAGTGAGTGTCTGTCTGCACAGTGTCTGTACTAAAGCTCACAGTTATTGGCTTCATTTCCTCCACTAAAGGACTGAGATGAACCTCCAGCTATAGGCCCACCCTGAGCCTCAATGTGAGGAGTGCTAAACTCGTCCTGCAGCTCTCTGCTCATATTGAATCTAAACATTTATCATGGCAGGGGTTCAAAATGGCATGTTGCCAAAGCCCCCCCAAAAAACCAACGAATCAGAGGAGCTCTCCAGGTTAATTTGAAAAATTAGGCCAGTGTTCAACAAATGCTTCCAAAATCATTATTTCCTGTTACTTTTACTTTTGTGTAAATTTCAGTTGGTTTTGTGTCTTGGAGTCTTGATTTAATTAGTTTATCACTCCTAAGTAAAGTATTGAAAATTCCTTTCATTTATTTTTCTGCTGCATTTCAA
>RPOG01007088.1:0-20052 GCA_008086565.1 Thalassoma bifasciatum
CAGACACCAGGGGGCGGGGCTTATGACCTATACTGCAGCCAGACACCAGGGGGCGGGGCATCTGCTGGAGGCTTCAGTTAGAGCCGAACGTTACATCTACTCATTATACCATCTATGGTTTTTACATCACACTTTTCTGGCGACCCCAAAGACATTTTCTAAATAGCATTAATGTCTCAGCAATAATGTAGCGTCATTGTCTTACGGAGCATAGGTCACCTCTAGGATGCTTTAAGTACCTGCTCACTAGCTGCTATGACCAGTGGTGTGCACAGGCTTTGTGAAGGGGAGAGGTGAAAGAAAGAAAAGAAAATAAAGTGCATGCTTTGGCTCCTAAGAGGGTGCTTTTGAAAATTTTGGTGCTCAAAAGGGTGCATTTAGAAAAGTTTTGGCCCCCAAGAGAGCACTTAAGTGGGTATTTTGGCTCCTGAGAGGTCAGTTTATTGTGTACTGACCAGCCAAAAGAGCTGAATAGTGCAGTTCCAACCAGGAAGGTACCTAGTGCACAATTTTTCTCCGAGGAGCACGTTTTTTCTTCAACTTTATCCCCCGGCCCCACCCCACGTACATTACTGTTTCCAAATGTGATTTTCATGTTTCCAAAGAAGTTTCTCTTTAGAATAATTTAGACTCAGATATTAAGTCTCACCTTGCTGACAGTTTCAGCTGTCACATCAGCTTTCATCAAAGCCGTCAGGACTTCCTGGTTGGCGCATCTTTTAAGGACAGCTGACCAGAGAATACTGACATGACGTGTCATGGACTGGGACATGAGCAAAATCATCACTGCAGAAACAAACAAATTCAAAAGGTGGATCAAGGAGGCAATTGAAATAAGAAGGTGGAAAATTGGAGTTTTATTTATTGAAAATGTGTTTCTTTTATTTTTTTCATGTGGACATAAGACGCCGTCATAGTGTTTGGGTTCCTCTTGGAACAATCTTTACGAAGCCAGGCAGGTGAAGAAATCTTTCCGTTTGTTAACTGCTTTTCCTTCTGACTGCAAGTTTGTGTTAATGCAGGTTGGGTATCAGTTTCTGTGCAGTCACGTGATCATGGCCATCCAACAAGATGCTCCAGCTCAGATGGTTTAATGTGCTGCATTTTATTTGAACTAGATTCATTCTCCAGAAAATGAAAGTATATAATACAGGCCTTTAGGGTAATATGTGGTGTTTTAATTTTACAAAGAATGGAACTTAGTTCGGCCATTTTTTTTAATCTATTAGGCACTCCCACATGGGGTCCTGGCCCCTGGATTAGAAAACACTGTGTTATCTCTTTCAAAAATCCCACAGATCCATCGTCTGTCCCCTCACTCCAAGAAAAAGAAAAAAAACCTTCAATTTTAAGAGTCTAAGATTCTTCCTCTGTCACTTCTGTCACGGTGTGATGTTGCTTCCTTCCATACAGTCTCAACAGGTGCACTTATGCTGGATCTGTGGCCCTCTAGTGGCTGAAAAAGATAGGCCTCTGAAGGGGAGATTCAGAAGTGCCTTTGAACTTTGCTTGCTTTGTCTATTTGTGTGTATTGATCTAAATGAACAATAGGTCTTGCCTGGCATTATATTTTTCACCAGCAGCACTGACACAATCTGCAGCATAATTGTTTTAGGCAAAGATTCAAAGAAAATCACCATAAATTCTTCATTATTTAACTGAGTGGTTCAGACTGTTTAAAGGACTTTGTTTTTTTCTTTTTTTTCCTTGTGTGTGTGTGTTTGTGTGTGTGTGTGTGTGTGTGTGTGTGTGTGTGTGTGCGTGTGTTTGTTTGTGTTTGTTTGTGTCAGCACTTGATGTGTGCCGGTCTGTGGTGTTTAGTGGAAGGAGACTCATCCTGCAAGACTAAACTGGATCCTCCTCTGGATGGGACAGAGTGTGGAGCCGACAAGGTACAGAGAGAGAGAGACAGAGAGAGAGAGACAGAGAGAGAGAGAGAGAAAGAGAGAGAGAGAGAGAGAGAGAGAGAGAGAGAGAGAGAGAGAGGCTGAAGAGACCTCCCATCATTAAGAAGTGTTCAAATACATGTGTTTCTGTGTGTCAGTGGTGCAGGACAGGGGAGTGTGTGAGTAAGACTCCCATCCCTCAGCATGTGGATGGTGACTGGAGTCCATGGAGCCAGTGGAGCATGTGCAGCAGGACCTGCGGTACTGGAGTCCAGTTCAGACAGAGGAAATGTGACAACCCTCCGTATGTCTGTCCATCCATCTGTCTGCCCGTCTCTCTGTCTCTCTCTGTGTCTTCCTGTCTGTCTGCTTATCTTTGTCAGAGAGGGAAAAGGATTGTAAAAAAAATATTTTCAGCACTGTTTCAACATTCAAAATAATTCAAGATATTATTAGTCCTTGCTTAAATTGATGGGCAAGATGGGTGCACATCTGTCAACAGAAGTGGTGTTTAGTCCTTTTCATTCAGACCAGCTAATTCTAAATCAAACCTGTGAGCAGATCGAAATGTCTTGTTGTCCTGAGGAGGTCAGAATTGATACCCCATCATGGACTCAACTCCTGACAGGATTCTGACTGTTATAGAGCTCCCGGTGTTCTGGAGTGATGAGTGAACCGGTTAACTGGAGACCCTCAGCTGACCCTCAGTGACAGGGTCACACTTTACACTGAAACACCAGAGCTGTCTGAGGTGATGACATGTTTGTGTATCAGCCTCAAAGCAACAGGTTTGACTTTAAATAAGTCAGATTAACTAATAAAATGCTGAATCAAGACCATATTTTGGTAGCTCTTTACTCTACAGGTCAGCAAATTTTATGGTCATTAGATAATAATTTGACAAACTGTCTTATCTATTTGAAAATTGTCCCAAATTTCATAATAATTTGGCAGGATGAGCGCGTAACGTCTTTAAGAGAATGTCTGAATTTAACTTTAACTTGCAAGTGACAACAGGTAAGTTAGTGTTTTGTTCAGTTTCTTTGGAATAGTGAATGATGTATTTGAAATCAAAGCATGATTCACCACAAAAAAATGTATGGAGAACTTTCCCAATATCACCTTGTAATTATATTTTGCTACTTCCAAAGAAGCAGTTGCTCAATATCTGCTGATTTATCAAATACGTTTTGAGTAATATGAAGTTAGGTCCACGATTAGCGACACATTGTTCACTAATTTTTACCTATTAATCTTTGGAGGACATTTCAGAGAAACTGAACTTAACTGTTACTAGCTAACAGTTAGATTGAGACATTGTCCTAAAGAAGCTAATTTTCCTCCAATTTTCATCCTATTGTCATGAAATTTAGAGACATTTTCAAATATATACATTTTAAAAAGTTTGTTTAATTATAACCTAATCCTGATTAAGATAACAGACCTGTAAAGTGAAGTGTTACCCAGATTTTATGTTCACAGGTAAACTACAATATATGATCAAACTATTAAATGAGATTATTATCAGTCCTAAACTACTAAATCATTACTACTCTGATAAATTCCTCTATGGTGTAATCTGCAGCAAATCTGTTGGCTAAATGTGTGCAGCTGTAACCCTGTTCAAACAGACATGGGGTCTACAAAACATCTGAACATCACTCAAAAAGGCACAAAAGTTCTGCAGAAATATATTGATAGATAAGTACGTTTGCAGAGAATGTGTGCTGAAACACCAATGTGAATGTGTGTTTTCATATGTCATGTGGTAGAAGTGAGAAGGGTAAAGGCAGATCTCACTGTCCCTACAGCATCACAGAGGAGGCTCCTCCTGCCGTCTGCATGTTCAGTCCACACCAGGGGTGATGGGAATAGCAATGGAATGGCAGTGTTGGGAATAGTGACCCATAGTGCCCTCTGTAGGCCTCTTAAACCATGCACAGTGCTGTTCTTCTGGCCTTAGCTGTTACATCTCTCTCTCTCTCTCTCTCTACACACACACACACACACACACACACACACACACACACACACACACACACACACACTTCAGACTTCACTCTTCAACATGTCATTTTGCCTCTAACAAAGAAATTGTGCCCATTGATGTGTTAGTGTGTTTATGTTGTCTGACTGTGTGATGTGTTGTTGACAATACATGGAATTTTTCCAGAAAATACACCATTTTTCCTAGACATTGTTGCAATTACAAACATTTTTGGTATAAACGTGTTTATTTCCTTGATGTGTATTGGAAAAACACAAAAAAAGCTGAAGAAAAAAGCTTAAATTGACACAATTTTACACAAAACGTAAAAATGGGTCGGACAAAATTGTTGACATCCTCAACTCAATCTATGGTTACACAGCCTTTGGAACAAAAAACCAAAACCAATCGCTTCCTATAACCATCAACAAGTTTCTTACACCTCTCAGATGGAATTTTGGACCACTCTTTTGCAAACTGCTCCAGGTCTCTCGGATTTGAAGCTGCCTTCTTGCAGCAGCAATTTTTGCAGATCTCCCCATTGGATTTCAATGGGATTCAGATCTGGACTCATTTATATCCACTTAAGAACTCTCCAGTGCTTTCTCTCCAACCATGTCTTGGTGCTATTTGAGGTATGTTTCGGGTCATTGTCCTGGTGGAACACCCATGACCTCCTGCACAGACCCAGCTTTCTGACACAAGGCCCTACATTACAGCCCAAAAAAGACTGATAATCTCCAGATTTCATGACTCTTGAACACTATCAAGGCCCCCAGTGCCAGAGGCTGCAAAACAACCACAAAACATTGTTGAGCCTCCACCATGTTTGACTGTAGGCACTGTGTTCTTTTCTTTATAGACCTCATTCTGTTTTCTGTAAACTGTAGAATTACTTGGGTTTCCAAAAAGCTCTACTTTAGTCTCATCTGTCCACAAAACCTTCTCCCAGAAGGATTGAGGCTCACTCAGGTACATTTTTGCAAACTCCAGTTTGTATTTTTGATGTCTCTTAGTCAGCAGTGGGGTTCTACTTGGTCTCCTGCCATAAGCACTTCTTGTCACTCAGATGATGACGTATGGTGCAAGCTGACTCTTCTGCACCCTGAATCTGCAGAACAGCTTGAATTTGTGTAGAAGTTGTCTGAGGATGTTGATCATCCATTTTAACTATCCTAAGTTGCATTCTTTTGGCAATGTTTCTCTTCCGTCCCGTCCATTCAGAGTTCTATGGGTAATAAACTTCTTGATTATATTACGCACATTAGACAAAGAAATTTCGAGATCTCTGGAGATGGTCTTGTGTCCTTGAGACTGTTCAAAAGAAAAAAGAAAAAAAAAAAAAATATATATATATATATATATATATATATTGCGTATAAAGTTCTCAGACACTCCTCAGCTCTTCTTTTTCTTCTCCATGCTTGGTATGACCCACAAAGGCACACAACATAAAGGTTGAGTCAACTTTTATGAATCCTAACTGGTGTCAGGTGTTATTTCTGTATTACCAGCACCTGTTACTTGCTACAGCTGAGTTTAATCACCTGCTTGAAGTTAAATGATTCACTCGCAGTTTCAAAATAGTGCCAACAATTTTATCCAGCCCATTTTTTGCATTCTGTGTAAAATTGTTTCAATTTTAGCTTTTTTCTTCAGCTCTTTGTGTTTTTCGAATGCAGATTAAGAGAATAAACACATTAATACCAAAAACATTTGCAAATGCAGCAATTTCTTGAAAAATTTCAGGGGGGCCAATGCTTTTTTCCATAACTGTATATATATTTATTTGTGTTTTTGTGTGTGTGTGTGTGTGTGTGTGTGTGTGTGTGTGTGTTTGTGTGTTGCGGGCAGTCCTGGTCCTGGTGGAAGACACTGTCAGAGAGCCAGTGTAGAGCATATGGCCTGTGAGGGCCCCCCATGTCCTAAGGGGGCCCCCAGCTTCAGAGACCTGCAGTGTCTCTCATACGACCGCCATGCCAGCAAGAAGAAGGGCGGCATGCTGACTGCTGTCATCAACGATGGTGAGACACACACCTCTCTGATCTTCTTCTCTTCACGCTGAAAAACCCTCCCTTCTGTGAACAATGGCATGGACCAAGTTGTTTCTTGGCACATGGATGGATCTGCTCGAAGCCAGAAGCCGTGCTGTGTTGAGAACAAGCAGGAAAAACAGATCTGCTCATGTGTCATTAGATTTCAGGTGACATCACTAAGCACTTCCAGCACCATCTTTAGGGCAAACCTGGAGTGCTTTTTACCACACCATGGACTGAGGAGCACTGGAGCAATCTAAAAGGAAAAAAAAGGGATTTTGAGATTATAGTGGTATAAATTAGACAATATTTATATTTATGAGTGAACAAGCAAAATACATTTATTTTCGTGACTTTATGACTTTGCTTTGAAATCCCATTTTATTTATTGTTAATGTGTTAATCCATAATCCATAAAATAACCAGACTCTCCCCTTTACTGTCATATCTATATCATCTGTCAGACCTGAAGTTGTCTTCCAGCGTCAGTGAGCATGATCAAATTAAATTGATTATGCTAAGTTAGTTCATGTAGCCCTATAATAATATTGATGATAATAACTTTACTTATATTGCACCTTTCATACATAAAATGCAGATCAAAGTGCTTGACATTTAAAGCACTTGAAACGAAACAAAGCGAAAAAAATCCAAACAAAGTGGAGCAGTCAAGAAGTTAAAAAGTTAAAATAAATTGATAAAAATTAATAAAATAAAGTAGGAGAAGAGCATTTGAAAAAGGAGCTGGATAAAACTAATCTAAAACAAGTCTGAGACACTGGATAAAACCTTAACCAAAAGCTCTGCGGTAAAAGTAGGTTTCGAGCTGTTTTTTTTTTTTTAAATGTCCTCAGAGGCAGCTTGCTTAATGTGCATGGGGAGTTTGTTCCAGAGTTTGGGAGCATAGACCATAAAGGCAGCCTCCCCACTCCCCAAGCAGATTAGCAGTGGAGGACCTTAAGGCTCTTTGTGGTTGGTAAGGAATTAAAAGTTTAGTTAAGTATGAAGGTGCTATGCCATTAAAAGCTTTGTACACAATCAAAAGGACCTTTAAATCAATTCTAAAAGAAACAGGAAGCCAGTGCAGGTCAGCTAAAATAGGAGCAATATGGTCTCTCTTTTTTGTTCGGGTTAAAAGTCTTGCAGCAGAGTTCTGTATAAGCTACAGTTTTTTTAATGGATTTCTTTGGGAGACCAGTGAAAAGTGCATTACAGTCGTCCAACCTGCTTGAGATGAATGCATGGATTAAAATCTCAGCGTCCTGTTTTGTTAAAAAAAGGTCGTACCTTGGCAACGTTTCTAAGGTGGAAGAGAGCTGAGCCTAGGTACCAATTATAATCTCACAAACTTTTGAAGCATAAACAGGTAGTTTCTCTGTTGAGCAAGGTGGTAACAAAAACCCAAGTACTAACCTGCCCTGTTTATACGAGGGATGAACCAGCATGGACTTTTTTGGGGCCAATGCTGATATTGATTTGTTTTTCATCACCCTTAGCCGATGGCCAACACTGGATGCAGATTTTCTTGGGCTGGTACTGCTTTTGCTCCCTTAGTTTACATCCTAAAAATGACACAATGATAACAAATGTTGCAGATCTGAATTTTAAATAGGGGACATTTATTGAACTATAGTTTCAACTAAAATGAGATGGAAAAGAGAGGGAGAATATGTTGTAAATTTATACCTCAGTTGCTTCCCTCTGCAGTCTGCAAGCTGCCAAAAAAAAAAAAAAAATTCAATGTTTTGGTGAAGAGTTTTTAAGAGTGTTAAGAGTAAGATATTTTATGCACTGATTCTAGCAACATGGAAACTGCAGACTCAAAGCATTGTGTATGTTTGTGTGTGTGTGTGTGTGTGTGTGTGTGTGTCTTTGTGTGTTTCTGTGTGAGCAGAGAAGCCATGTGTGTTGTTCTGCAGCCCTGTGGGTCGAGATGTCTCTGTCCTGGTGGCTGACAGAGTCATGGACGGGACGCCGTGTGGACCATACGAGGCCGACCTGTGTGTTAACGGAAGGTGCCAGGTACCCAGACAGACCCACACATAAAAGCACACACATACTGTCTGCTACAGGGTGATGTCACACAGCAGTTCATGACTTACTCAATTGCTGACTGTCAGCCAGAGTCACAGCGGCTTGTTATGGATCCTCTAAAGGAACTCAGACCTCCAGAGGTCGTACTCAGAATCAGGTGGGTCATGATGAGGAGGGTGATGACAGTAATAGAGGAATTACGATCTGGCCTTGCTTCTCATTTTGTTTTTGCACTGGATGGAGGAATATGCAAAACCTGTTTTTTCACCTTTCACACCTGCCTGGATCAGACATCCCCAAAGGAGTCACTTGTGACCAGATCTGACTTTCCTGCCTCATGGAAAATAAACACAGACCCCAACACACCTTTAAACCCTTAAAAACACAGACCAGAAACACCCCCTACAGAGGTGTGTGCTCGTGACTGAGCAGCAGAAAGCAGGCAGCAGTAATTAAGAGGGACTGTCTGTTTAGCTTGGTGAGCCATCCTGAGTCTTTCATTCTCTGGCACTAATGATGGACTACAAGCGTGTGCTTGTGTAAAGTTATTTTTTTGGCCCCTGTAAGTGCACTGTTTAGAAAAGGTGAATATGACATTAAAGCAGCTGAGGTGCTGACTGAAGAAAAACAGATGTTTGAATTTTGGATCCCACAGGTGACTTCACTCTTCCTCCAACAACAATGTCTCACAGCTTTGGCTTTTCATGTGTGCACACAGAGTAGAGGAACCAAAGGCTATGGAAAGTCAAAAACTCAAATATAATATAACACACAGACCAAAGGAGTCCTGATTGAAATCTGTAAACCTTCTTTCAAGTACCGTGACGTCTGTTACTGTTCAAAATTACTGTTACTTTAAGAGCGTCCAAATTGTGACTTAAGTCTGACTTTAGACTAACATCAGACTGACTCAAGTGTAACATCAAAGAGACTCAAATCTGAGTTAGGGCTGACATTAGAGTGACTTCGGTGTAACATCAAAGAGACTTTAATCTGATTTCAGACTGACATTAGAGCGACCCCCCACCCTCCAAGGGCTGGCCTCAGGGTCACAATACTCCAATATGAACCCCACACTACATGTCCATGACCTCCATGCATCATGCCTGAACAGGCTGTACTTGCCCCAACTATGGCCAGACACACTAGACTTTGGGATTAAAGTGTGTGTAAACATGGTTTGATTACCCACGGTGACTTCAGTCTGACTTTCTTGTGGCTTAAGGATGACCTGAGTGTGACTTAAGGGTGACTACAGTTTGATCTAGGAGTAACTCAAGTTTGAGCTCAGGGTGACTTTATGGTGACTTCGGTGTGGCTTTGGTTTGATTTTAAGGTGACATCAGTGTGACCTAAGAAATGCTTGAGTGTGACATTAGCGTGACATTAGGGTAAGTTCAGAGTGACCTGAGATTGACTTGATGGTGACTTCAGTGTGACTTTTTAGTTTGACTTCAGTGTGACTTCAGTGTGACTTTTTAGTTTGACTTCAGTGTGACTTCACTGTGACCTAAGAGTGCCTCTAAAGCTCATTTATGCTCAACGTTAAATCCCAATACAGATAAAGACGGGGCATGCTGTCCGTATTCTGCGTTCATTTTGCGCAAAATCCTCCCATCTTCCCATAGCTTACAGATATGGACCAAACTGAGCAGTAACACCTCAATCCGTGGGGCAGTGTTGTTGTACTGGCCGATACGTAGCTCTAGTGAGACACGAAGAAGAAAGAACAGTGGTGGAACTTTTTCAAGACAAATGCCATGTATTTAACAGCCTCAACTACCACCACCTCACACAACACTGCCTCTTTTTTGTCTTTTGTGACAGAGGAAAATTAGAAATTCCTCCTGCACAGTCCCCATGTTTGTTTTTGAGTTTGCTGATGTCATGAACTTCTGACTCTGGGCTGCTCCCTGGTGGATGTTTTGGTGAACAGCAATGCCAATGCAGAAAATGGACAAAACTATATGAGTGGTGACATCATTTGAAACAGATATACAGATTTACATACATAAAGGGAGTATAAATGAGCCTTTAGTGTGACTTACATGTGACTTTAGTTAGACTTCAAAGTGACTCAGGTTTGACTTCAGTGTTACTTCACTGTAACACTTGAGTGTTTTCTTTGGTACAGTGAAACTAAGGCTGGCGATAGATGGACAGACGCACCTCTGTTTGTTAGTGTTCTTCAGAAGAGTCTTGGCCCTGGTCTGAACTTAAGGTCCTCAAACTGGGCTCTTGTCAGCCTAAGTAGCTTAAAGCATCAGGAGAGTCTTCCATTCACTTTGTGGAGGAGGAAGAGAAGATTAATTGCAGATTCTGTTCATGTTATAATTGAGTTACTTCTTACCAGTGGGCTGGATTGATACGGTTAACTTTTAACTGCATTTAAAAACAAGTAATGCCCCCTGAAGCGTATGTATGCAAATAACAATGTGGATAAATGGATACTGCCTGTGTACAACAGTCCTCATCACTGGTTTCAGTCAAGCAAAATGTTTTTTTTTCATGTCCCTCAATCCAAGTTGTTTATGCACCTTAACAGACACTGATACAGTGCAGAAGTAAAGATGCAAGAGTTCTCCCAAATTCAGAGGTGAGGACTAGGGATGTCCTGATCCTGATCTCAACCATCAGATCAGAGAAGATTAAGACGGATAACAAAATCCCTTCTCAAAATAAAATTGATTCTCATTTTTGAGATTTGATATTGGTTCACAAAGTATGGAAAATTAAGTCCGCATATCAATATTTTAATGTAAAAAATAGAAGAAAAAGAAAAAAAAACCTCTTCAGCTGAATTTCAGTTCAGAGCAGCAGGTAGCCCATTCTGTACTGATCTGTACTGTACGGAAAATTCAGTCCCTGCAAGTCTGGCACTGAAACTGTGGATACGACTGCTCAGTATGACGCAGAAAAAAATTGCAAAGTTATGTGTATATCAGATTGTCTGAGGATGCATCATTCTGGATCAGCGCTTCTCCTCACACGCTTCTCTGCATGCACAGCTGTACATAACAAGCTTTACACAACATTTGTTACATTTGATCAAAATTACAGCAAACCCAATCCAACTTTATTTTATAAAACACTAACTGTCAGTCATCCCCCAGCTCATCAGCTGATTACATGAGACATGTCCTGTGGAGGGATGTTGATTTCCCCAGGAGAGTTCATTAATTTCACAGGTAAACTCTACACTTTGTGTGTTAGTCAAACAGAAGAAAAGACAAGCATCAGGAATGAAATACTGTTTTATGTGAATCCTTTCTCTGAAATTGTAAACAACAGAATAAGAAATGAATAGATTTTAGGCAAGGGCAATCCATCCAGGCTGACAAAGAGACAAACAACCAGTCACGCACTCTCACACCTACGGGCAATTTAAAATGACGAATTGACATACATTTTTTTGGCATGTTTTTGGTCTGTGGGAGGAAGCTGTAGTATCAGGAGAGAACCCACATATGCACAGGGAGAACATGCAAACTCCACACAGAAAGACCCATCTTGCTTTAATGGAGAATCGAACTGTTGACCTTCTTCTTCTTGAGTGATGAAGCGCTACCTGCTGCGCCACCGTGCAGTCCCAGTCGTAGAAGCAGAATAAGTATTTTCACTCAAATCCCCCTAAATGAATTGATATTGAAATGTAACAGGATCTTATGAAACAGACCCGGACCTAGCAATGTTCAGGTAGTTTTTTAACTAATTGACAAATGGCAGTTCAGACTTAATTCTAGGAGTACTCAGTCTAAAAAGTAACCAAAGTAACCTTAATGTCCAATAATTATGTTCATAGCCCCACAGCCAGGCTCCACCATCATGAATCACACACCACCTTATGAGAGTTAGGTTCAGGGCAGACTCAGATTACCCCAAAGAAAAAGGAAACTGGGACCCAAAGCGCTCAGCAGGACATGTCTGATTATAGCTGAAACATTTTACCATGGCCTCAGTCTGTGTGAAGTTGCTCAGGATTTTGTAAGTTAAACTTTAATAAAGACTTTTTCTTTTCCAGGAGTGAGGCGAAGTGTAAAATACCTAATGTGCATTAAAGGCAGCGTGAAAGGAAGTCACGTAGGCTCAGAGACAATGATTTGCTTTGTGTTGACAGACAGTAAAATGGCAGAGATGTAGAACTTTCGAGTTAAACACAGGTTCCTCAAGAGGGACACAGCACGAAGCTGCTTCAACAAGCTGCTGCAGGAGGTGTAAGAATTAGAGCAATGAAACCAGCTCACAACCTTTGATCTTTGTTTGGAATCTAATGCTGCTCTAATCACTGTGGACAAAAAAAAAAAAAAACCCTCACTTCAAAAAAATGAAGAAATGCCCCAATAAAGAGCTGAGAGGTGCAACTCCTCCTCAGGGAGCAGATCCTGGTTGGTTTGCAGACAGAAATGGTGAAGAGGATCGACATCAGCCTGCTGCTGCTCCAGGGAGGAATGAGGACTTTATGTGGACCTGATGTCCCAGTCAGCCAGTCTTCTGTGTTCATTTACAAGTGTTGGATGTGGAACATTTGGGAGGAATTCCCCCTGATCCTGGTCCAGGCAGACAGAGAGAGAGAGAGAGAGAGAGAGAGAGAGAGAGAGAGAGAGAGAGAGAGAGGGTAGAGAAAAGGACTAAGCCAGGAATTCTAATATGGATGCAATTATGACGCACATGTGCTTGCACAGTTTTAACTTCTAATATCTCAGCAGTGACTCATGATTCCCTCACTGTGCAGGACCACTCAGAAGAAGTGGAGCTGAGGCACACACTCGCTGTGTTTACTGTTCAGAATGGTGGAATCCTGCTGAAAGTAGGACAAAGGTCTGGGTAAGAGGAGAACCTTTATATTTCAGGCCCCTATAAAAATTTTGCCAGGGTTTGAATGAAGACAAGGAAAAGAAGAGAGAACAGTTACAGGACGCCCATACACTGTATAATAAATGGACGTAGTCTCTGAGCCAGGCCCTGATTGGGTGAGCTTAAAATCTGCTAAACTTCCAAGTGAGAAAAAAATTCACCATCGTACTGTGAGTGCCATTAGCAAAATTAGGGATCTAGGCTGTAGATATATTTTGCACCCAGCTGTAAACATGTTTTTTCCTTCGCTCTTCTTTTCCTTGAAAACAACACAATCTGTATGTGACTTCTGGTACTTCCAGAGCCAGCCTCAAGCTACCCTGAAAGGCTTCTAGAGCAGGCTAAGAGATTGTACCTGTGGTTATGTTTACGTTTGCCTCAGCCAGGGTCCTTATATTGAAGGAGCTACCCTCAAGAATTGTTCCCTTTGTGATACAAGCATAATATTTTGTACAATTACAGTCAAAGGCATTCTAAATAAAACTGGTTATGGAGGCATCTTGAATTTTCAACATGGTGCCTAGCCAATTTCTTACCTAACCTCCATCCCCTCTGATGGTATAGTAGACAAATTAAACTAATTAGGGCTGTAATATCAGTAAATAATATCCATTCCTGATAGGAAAATTGATAAGAAAACAGTCATCATTGGCAGCCATGGGCGCCATGTTGAAAATTCTTGATGCATTTCTACAATATGTAATAATTTCATAAATTTTACCACCTCTCATCTGGGATGCGTTAGGAGACAGAGATTTTGACCTAAGCAGCCGCCAGCCACAAGGGGTCGCTGCGTTTTTGGATACTTCAGTCAGAGCTGATTGTCATGGCAACCACTGATTATACAGTCATTGGATCTAAAACCTCCTAAACAATGGTCTTTGAATCCAAAGCTTGGTTTATGGTTGACTCGTCCACGAGTCCTTTACAGATTAGTGATGATATTCATTCATCTGTACATTGCACATTAAACATCTCACACCTTCAAAAACTTGTAAAAGCAGACATGCTAACAACATGGCGGACTACCAGGAGTTTTAAGTGTCAAAAGGGTGAAAACACAGGCATTTATATGATGCATCACACAGAGATCACTGTGGTAACCGTGCGATGAACAATTTATTGCTAGAACACTCAGAAGAGAAGAGGAATAGGCGAAAATAATGTTGTCAAATGTATACTTCTTCCACCTTATTTAAGTCTTCCTGTAGATGTGTGTTTGTGATATACTGCTGTTTAGGAATGGGGACAGCGTCCATCGGCATCCCCATGGATGCTGCACAGTTTGAAAGAAAGTTTAAAAGTCACACGTGTTCTCTCATGGTGATTCTGGGCATCTAATTTCTGTGCGTCATGTTCATGCGAAAAGCATCACCCAGCCTTGACAGTGTGATTGTGTCTCTGTCAGCTCCCGATGTTCCAGTTTGAAGAGTGACCCTGTAAACTGGAGACCTTCAGCTGAATGCATCAGTGGATATCCAGTTTACAACAGCTGTTCAAACACAGGAGGAGTCCTGGGGAATGCATCTTAGTTTAGTTGATATACGCAAATATAAACCTGTCAGAATCTCCTCATCAGATCAGTGTTTAACGATGATCTAAAGCTGTTTGAGAAGGTTT
The DNA here is from genome assembly GCA_008086565.1 of Thalassoma bifasciatum. Lineage (NCBI taxonomy): Eukaryota > Metazoa > Chordata > Actinopteri > Labriformes > Labridae > Thalassoma > Thalassoma bifasciatum. Next base: position 14,418 of record RPOG01007088.1, read on the forward strand.
CATACTTGGGGCTGAAAGTCCTTAATCAACGGGCTCCTTTTGAAGCCAAAACACAACGGCAGAGAGACGGCAGAGCTGGACTGTTGTTTTGTGCTTATTTGTTTTTTGAGACTTCTCACTGGTCTGATTTGCATAGTGGAACAACAGGCCACTGGAACCATGTAATTCCTGGGAATGATCTGAGGGCTACAAGTTCATGAGCCTCCCAGTCAAAAACAGAAAGTGCGTCCACTAAAAGTTCAGGTTGTTGTCCCTAACAGGCTCAGATTGTTGTTTTAAGTGTCTGGCAACATTACACAAAGAATCCTAGAGAGAGGGGGGGGAGAGAGAGAGAGAGAGATTTTTGTTACAGAGAAGGAGGATTCTTAACCAGAAACAGCTGTTACATCATTCTATACACACACACCCACCAGACTGCACTGACAAAACACAGGAGTTTCACCTCACAGGACACTAAAGGTCTTGGTCTACTCTTCATTGAATCATTTTATATGATTGTGTGTGAGACAAAGAGCACGGCAGAGAAATAGAGGAGTGAAGCAGTAGTCCTGATAGTTATGTCATGCCGCTGAGCTAATGCGATGCTCAGAGTGTGATAACTTTCTGACGTGTTAATGCTGGACTGAACCCGAGTAGTCAGCTTTCCTCACTTCTGCTTTGTCACCGTGACACATCCATCTGTTTATCCATCACTTTGAACCTAGCCTCTGTGTTTTACCCGAGAGAGAGAAACTGGAGGAGCTGGAGGATGGAAACAGAGAGAAGTATGCAGATTTTGAGGTTACTGAGGGAGGAGGAGGAGGCTGGATGCTTTTCCAGGCCTGGCATGCGGAACTCAGCTATGATATAAAAACACTGGTGAGGAGGGGGAGACAGAGAGGGAGAAAAAGTGAGGGAGTTAGGAGAAGAAAGAGCAAGCAGACAGGAAAAGGGAAGAGTGAGATATTTTGTGAAGCTATGAAAATAGACTCTGGAAGAAGCAGGGCAGTTTGCCTGGATTGGGCCTCATGTGGAGCCCACAGTAACCCACTGAGCCTCAGAATCAGGGCCACAGAAGTCTTTGGGTCCTTACAGTGATCTATATGATGCTCTGAGTTGTTGGTAGTGAATAATTCCTTTCTGTTGGCATCAACAGCACCCTGAGCAAACTAAACCCATCTGTGAGAGAATCTGTAGCATTTGTTTGCGACCAAACGATAGAGACATATTTCTGGTTCCCTGGGGTCAGGGGTGTCATTAGGTTTTATGGATAGGGGGCTTAGTCCCCCCCCCACCCTCAGGGGTGTGCAAACGTAGCACACAAAAGTATTTTGAAATCCTACAGATTTTATTATGTGACAAAAATGATTGGAAAAAAGTATGACTATTATGTTTTAATTGAATATTTAAGTGGCTCTCTCCACTTTCTAATCTCTGCCCTTCTAAATAAAGGCTGAAATTAAATAAGTCCTACGTGATACACCTCGACTGAGATGTTTCATATTTAGGACCTTGTTTTCTTAAAAAAAACACTGGGGAACAACTTGTAAAAATTTCTGTTGAGTTTGAATTTTATGCTGATTAAAAGTTAAACTGGCATGCTGATTCTAGAATTGCAGTCAGTATTTTTCCAGCATGTAAAGTTTTTTCTGCACAGCTTACCCTTCAGATGAGCAAAATTCAGTTGGTGTAATTTTGACGGAAGTGAAGTGATGCACCCATCAACATATGTCGATGCACCAGTGATGGATGTTTTCCAAAAACAGGTGACACCGGATGGATATAAATCTCGTGACATTGCAGACGCTTATTAAAGCAATGCCACAAATGAAGGGGCATGCTACCGTACCCTGTAGAGTGAAGGGGAACTGACAGATTTATGTGACATATACAGTATATTTAGATTCATATTCTGTCCACTTAATATTGAAAGCACCAGTACTTTTTATTTTGTAAAAAAAACATGTATCTATTTTTTTTAAATTAAAAAATACCAAATTATTACAGGGGGCTTAAGAATATTTAAAGGTTTTTTTTTTTTACCCCTATAGGGGTCTGATGATGTCACTGCCTGGAGTATTAACTCCTGATAACTTCATAGTGGGTTCTTGTTTTTCTTCACCTTGGTTTGATATGAAACAACTGAAAGACAAAAATGATTAGCTGAGTTGTGATGTTATGAACAGCTATAAAATTGACTGGAAAAGTTGCAAGAATTCATTTAATTGTGAAAATTAGACAAAATGTTGGGTTATCTCTCCATCACTTCACAAGCACATTGAATTGCAGGATGAATGTGAAATATGCACGGTTGAGATCAGTGTGTCCATTTCCTGAGGTTTGATACTTTCTGCTGGCGTCAGTCACAACATCTCGGCCAGAATCATTTGATTGTAAGATAATATCTGTACAGAGCCTCATGTTTTATGCTTCTTCACTGTATTTCTGTGCTCAGAAAATTGGCTGCGATGGAATCATCGGCTCTTCTGCCAAAGAGGACCGCTGTGGAGTGTGTAACGGAGACGAGCGTTCCTGTAGGATAGTGAGAGGAGATTTCAACCACACCAACGGAATGGGTGGGTGTATGTGCATGTTTGTGTGTGTTTGTGAAGTAAAGTTGATATAGAAAAGAGCTTATTTTGAATTTATTTAAAGTCTCTCACACTCTACCTGAATGAACCCTTTAGGCACCACAGTTTTTTCAATAAAATCTTTAGTTTTAAAGTCACTATTTCAAAAGGTTGTAGCTTGAAAATGGTAAGGGATAAAGGCAAACTGTAAATGGGAAAATCATCAATGTTGCCTGTTAGTGATGGGAGAAAATTTACTCATGTAAGTTGGTTATTGTGACATCACCAGGCGCCCATATCAGATTATGTGTCTTTTACAGATGTTTAAAGAACATCTGTAAAAGTATAGTGGCAGATGTGGCTTCAACCACGTCTAATGAGAAAAATCACTAGTTTATCAGAACAGAACATCTGTGAACATCTGTAAAAGCATTGTGGCTGCTGTGGCTTCTGCCATGTCTGTCGCTATTTTTTGCAGTTGTTTACATTCCCACATCACACTCACATAGTCTCCTCTACCTCGGGTGGGTGTCAAACGCCATAAAGCCCAAAACTTTGAATAGAAATATGCCCACAAATCTTGCTCAGATAAAAGGTACAGATGTCCGCCATCTCCTGGTGTTAAGTACTAACTACCTAGGCACCATATTTGCAGCCATGGCTTGTTAAATTCAGAAATGTTGCTTTTCCCAATTTTGCAAATTTGGTGCTTTAAGGGTTAAAGCAGCATGGTCAGTGTTCTTGTTCTTTGAAAGAAGACACTTGAGAGAACTCTTTTTTTCCTGAGTTAAATGCTTTCACAATTTTCTTGTGTGAGTGGTCAGATTTGACGCCTGTGCTCAGTAATGTCATTTTGGTTTTTAAAGTTTAAGTGCCAGTCATCTTTATTCTTTGTTACAAAGTCATTATACACTCCTTTCTAAAAAAAAAAAAAATTAAAGAGGGGTTTTAGGATTACGGGCCTGTTCCCTCAAACAGTATTTCAGTTTTAAATGATAAATGGACTAGTACTTGTATATTGCATTTCTAGTCTTTCTGACGACTCAAAGCGCTCTACGCTTCTTGCCTCATTAATCCATCCACACACTGATGGAAGAGAATTCTGCCACCAGTTTTATCTTATCTATTTAGACCCATTCAATCCGTGTATCATTCGTTCTTTCCATTTTCAATTGCCAATCAAAAATTAAAAATCGAAAAAGTGACTGGTTATCTTGTTATTTGTTTTCTAAACTAACAGGAAAACCCAAAATATGCCTGTTTTTTCATAGCTCAATATTAGGCTCGGATCAAAAATACACACATGTCCCACCCGCCTATGATGGTGGGTGATCATCAAGGGGGCATGACTGAATGTTCCTGGCTGCTGAGCATGATCACCAAACTTCGGGGTCACATAAACTGGACCAATTAGATATTAAAATCAAATTTGTCCTTGTTCCCGTTTTTCCATTTCGTATTTTTGATTCGCGCCTAATATTGAGCTATAAAAAAACAGGCATATTTTGGGTTTTCGTGTTAGATTAAAAAACAAATAATAAGATAACCAGTCACTTTTTCGTTTTTTTCATTTTTGATTGGCAATTGAAATGGAAAGAACAAATAATACACGGATTCCATTCACACACCACTGACCAACAGAGGGCAATTTAGGGTTCAGTGTCTTGTATGATTTTATTACAGGGACCTTGAGGACTTTATAAGTGATCTTGAAAAAGTCTCATCTCCAGATATATGCCCAATCACAATTCACAACTTTGAATGATATTATCAGAGCCAAACAAACATATTTCTTAATGCTTTTTATTGGCTTCCTTGTCAGGTCAAGCAGGACCAAATTGATTTACAGCAAGCTGAAGTCTCTATCGCAACACCACAACCTCCAACAAAGTTTATCAGTGAGAAGAGAGAGATCTGTGTTTATCTCTGCTGAAAACTATTTCTATGATTTATTTTGTAGTGATAGTGGAAACAGGAGCTGGATTGTCTGATGGAAACAGAACAGAAGGGAGCTGAAAGAGAGTGTGATAGAGCATGAGCTAAAGGCTAAAACAGGGAATAAGCTGTTTATGCTAATGGTCATTCCAACACACGTGCAGCAGTTATACTGTACTGATCGTTCAAACCTGAGTGCCAGATTATGTTTGCTCTTCTTGGTAGATGAGCACTGATACTTAAAAACCTGGATTCCAGTGTTTCACAACATGTCTCAGAGCACCGGGCTGTGAGTAGCATTAAATCCAGCCACTAAACTACCCTATAAATTGAGTTCGCTGAGTTTGCTTCCCTAACAACACAGAAAATATAAATAATAAATGTTAAAAAACAGTCATGTGGCAGTGCAACGTGACAGTTGATAATTGTTACCTCATTGCAATGTATATGATAAAAAGTTATCTGGGACAAAAGGTAGAAGAAGACAAATAATCAGAGGAGGAAGTGATGCAATATTTGCTTTATTATGATAATCGCCATCAACACTTTTATGAACCAATTTGTATTGATGTTATCATCGTTGCAGCCCTAGTCTCGACAGTGAAAAGTGCAAAAAGGCTGAATCTGCAGAGTGATTGGTAGTGTGATAAGCAGCGTGCAACTATTCACCTATCCTGGTTTTTCAAATTTTGCAATCACTACAAAAACTTTTGCTCTACGTGTTACTTGAGGTCATACAGAGACATTAATGTTGATTTCTGTTTTATAACCAAATGTCTAAAGTGTCAGTTAGTCAAAAAAGCAATGATAGAAAGCTTATAAGTTTATTCAGGCCAAAAAATGTACAACATTAATGTGCCAGGGTTAGATCTCAGTGATGCTTTGTATGCACACTGTGAAATGAGGCAGCATCACAGTGAAACAAATAGTCCTTAGAGGTTTTTCATCACAGAGAAGAATCAAAAAGAAGAATGGGAGATGTGTGTGTGTGTGTGTGTGTGTGTGTGTGTGTGTGTGTGTGTGTGTGTGGCCCACAGGACATTTGTTCACTTCCTTGTCTTGTCCTCCAGTCACCGCTAGGCAGTGTAAGAGGGTCTCTACCTGTGTGATGGCTAAACCCAGAGCCGTCCCCAAGTGTTTCTCATGTAAGG